>VZTL01015735.1:0-10146 GCA_013400535.1 Scopus umbretta
ACAAAGCCAAAATCCTTTCATGTAATTTCTGTTTCCGTGCTTTCCAAGATCCATTCCACATTTCTCACTCTGAGAAAAAAGGTGGCAATGCTCAGGATTTTAAAAATCTGGTGATTATCTCCCTCATTTTACCTAGTTGCCTAAAAATCTGCCCCAAATATAGTAAACATCCCATACTAGATTCTGAACACAGCACAGTGCTGTGAGTTTAAAGTTCCCTTTTCCAGTGGCCATAGACATACGTACCAAATAAAAGAAAGTATGAGGAGGGAGAGAGACAGTACAAAAGTATATTGTTAATGTGCCAGATATGGTGCAAAAATAACACAATCTCTTATGCTGCAGCCTCACTTTAGGAGGCTGTTGGGAGCTTCCTAGCTAATTAGGGAGGTGTTGGTTTATTGTGAGCACAGATCTTGGCAACCAAGCAGAAAATGAATACACGTAAATCCCATTCCACGATCCCCATGGCTGAGCCTGTACCTTGAACACCTGCAGTACCATGCCCTGGCTTTTTCTGCTTCACAGCACCACGTCCCAGGGGCAAGCTGCAGTCAAGGACTGAATTTGGCTTGTTTTGTCAGAGCAAGAGAGAGGCTGTTATGTTGCAGAGCCACAAAGATGCAACCTACAAGTGAGCCATGATCAACAGAGCCCTGCTAAAATGTATGTTGTCCAGCAACAGCTTAGTGTTACAATCCAGCTTTTACCATAGGACTTGGCATGTCCCACCAAGTGACATGACATAGTCCATCGGCAAACAGTGTATTAGGCAGTGAGCAGGCACGGTGAGTGCTTCACATACCTTGGAGCTTTGCAGGCATTAACCCTTTGCCAGTTCCCCAAACCACTCCTAGATTCCAAAGGAAATGATAATTCTTTGCAAGGCCTGCCAGTAATAAATGGTGTAAGCCTGTTCATCACAGCCCTTAAGAGTTCCATTAAGCAAATCAAACACGTATTCCTGATGCAGTTCCTCAGGGCAGACCTGTGCAGGAATACAAAGGTGAGGTTTCCCTGGCTCAGTGCCATGTGTGCTCCCCTCCAGATTCAGTAAAGCACTGTTCTGCGAATCTCCTACATACGGCTCACTCTGATTTGGTCATCTTTTCTGAACACCTATTTGTAGCTCACCTGTTTGCCATGGCCACCTGCTTCCTCTGCTAGCTAGCAAATTGCAGCTTTCCAGCCTGCAGCTCATCATATCAGATCTCATCCACTTTTCTTTCTATAGCCCATATCAGTATTGGCAACTCGATCAAATTTATAATGCAAGTCCAAGACACTGAAGACACGGTACCGTGGTCTGGTCAGAATTTAAGGCATGGCACTGCAAGCAGCCTAAGGAACATTACGATAAATTTTACAATCATTACTTTTGGTAGGTTGTTTTTGTTTTTTTTTCCCCCATTGGATTACATTGGATTGAATAATCAATCCCACATGCCCAGCAAGTCCAAGAAAATCTCAAAAGGTGAATCTTTTGTCCATGTAACTATGGTTTGCTTACGTGCTGTCATCCTCTATTTGTGATCTATTTATTAGCCGTACTCTAAAACCCAAGTAATTTTATTCTCGGATACAACAGGATGTTCTATATTAAGGGTGAGAACAAAGGCAGAAATCTGCAATATAAACATCAGGTTTCAGTTCCTTAAAGGTCTGTCTTTAGTCAGTAGAGAGAAAGGGTAGGATTCACCTCATCCCAAAATAGGTATCTAAAATAAATCTAAGTTTTAAGTTTGATGAAATAAATCCCTTCATTGAAAGACAGTTTAAAGATGTTGTAGGCTAAATAAGGACAACAAAAAGGAGATAGAGGTGGTTTTTTTTCCTACCAACGTGAACTGCAACAGACAGACTAAGGGTTATACCCAAGATTACCAGCCAGCTGAGACATGACTGAAAAACTGAATAAAGATTTCAATCTCAGCCTGGTCTAATGCCTTACTCCAACCCCTTATTTTCTCCTCAAGCACAGTAGATAAAGATCTGAAGTGAAGACAGGGAGATGAGAAGAGAGGTTTACTACAAAATATTTTTTTCTGTGTCTCTGTGACCACATTTAAGGAATGTGAGAAGAAATTCATTTCTCAGGATAAGTTGATTTTAATTTTTTAAAGTAGGATTAGTTTTCTGTTAGAATGAAAAATCCATTTTAAATACCTCCTTAATCAATTCACTGAAAAAATCCTATCGTACAAAGGACACATGTAACTGTATACACTCTTGTGACAAAAGACCAGTCTGCTGACATTTCTCTCACCAGGAGAAAAATCAGATGGCGTAAAGTTTTAAGACTTAGGACTATGTATAACCAGCATTGTAGTCTCTCTTGTAAATTTTGAAGTGCAGTTCTAGCAATACAGAATTACACTTAACTCTGTATTATCCAGGGTTAAGGTTAAGGGGCCTGGGAAAACCCAGAAAATGGAAAAATAATAACAAGGGAACTATGAGACATGCTGGGGAGGATGATGTGCAGATAGGCAGGCAGCTCTGTAGGGCATCAGGTCAAGTTTAGCACAGGGTGGAAGCAATTAGTTCAGCCCTCAAATAACTGTGAGTTTGCTTATATAATTAGTCCTGAATTCCCTTCTGAAGTTCTCCCTTACCAGATAAAATTTTTAAAAGCATCTGAATGACTCAGGATCCACTGCTTTTTCGTGAAACTTCACATGTACCTCCAGTACAAATAGATTAGGAGAACAATACCGAGATCTCCAGTTATACAGCAAGGTGTCAGTTCTACTTTATGAGGCACAGAGGTGACAAGCTCAGCAGAGATGACTGCTTCACAAGCAGGACTCAAAAGGCATGAAAACAAAGAAAAAATACTATCTTTCTAGGACAATGAAGAACTCTACCTGTCTTGCAAGGGGATGCGGTATTCCCAGGTTTTATGCCTACTTTCATATTTTACTTTCCCCCAGCTTGATTTCATGATTTCAGTGCAGCACTTTTATTTTCAACAACATTTTATTTGCTAGCAAAACTTGCCAGGCTTTCTTTTTTTCTTGAGTTGCTCATTAGATTGCTCATAGAATCATAGAATTATTAAGGTTGGAAAAGACCTCTGAGATCACCTAGTCCAACCATCATGTCAAGAGATGGGAAAAGAAACAAGAGGATTTTATTCTAAGTTTTCAGGAATTATCATCATTTCCTCTAATCCCATAGAACCAAAAGCACCTAAACGGCCAAGTGTTTAACAGCATCACACATCTCCACTGTAGCAGTTTTTCTTCCTCCTGCCATGCCAAGATGCGGAAACACAAAGCATTCCTTATTTTCCTTGCTTGCTTGGAAGTAGCCTTAGTGATGACAACAGTACTTTCCTAACCCTCTGTAATGGCCATAGAAATCATCAGTGCCATTGTAATTGCATAACAAAAGCTCTATGCCTCACAGTCAGTGACTGCAGCATATGCCAGAGAACACAGCACCCAAAAGAGCAAACACCTCCAAACCCCCAACTCCATACAGAACACCTGTGTTTTAAATGATGATACCAATCTGATCAACCACAGCTCTTGGCAGACTAGTGCAAACTAGGATTCATGGCAGATTCTCAAAAAGCGCCAGTTAGATCTACTTCCTTGTGTACAATTTCTAATTATCATGATTTACTTGTTCCAGGGATGCCTAATACTGTAAACATTTAGTAGAGTACAAACAGAAGGACAGTCCGGGAAACTGATGTGGTTAAGCAGTCATCCATTTGAATATATATAAAGCTTAAATCTCTTCAGAAAGAGGTATGTGGCTGAACAGGAATAGTCAAGAACAGAGGCAATATGAGACTGGTCGGAATATCAGTATTGCGATCTGCATTAGTAGCTCAGCTGCCCATGTAGAGAAGCTGCAGTCATTGCTTCATGCAGTATCTGTCTCCACCTTGCTGCATCTGCACCCAAACTATATGATCATCTTGCTAAAACTTACTCCATCTTCTGAGGCTCCTGTACCACTACACTTCTATGTATTTCTTGCTGCAGTAACAGGATGGCCAGAAGCAGAAAGCAGTCATCAGAGTGTGTTGGGTGCTAGCACAGGTGGAACGGACAGAGTAGCATGCTCCTGTGTAAGCTGAGAACGTCACTTCAACACCAGTTTGTTCAGAGAGTCTCACAACTTGGAAGAAAAACCATCCCAGAGCAGCTCAGTTCAGTGAGGCCGTAAGAACCTGTATCTGTGCTTCAGAAAAGCCATCTGCAAACCCGGCTCTGGCAATCTCAGCGTGGATAGCTACATGCTGTGAGTTGACCGCGGCCCTGCCATGTGAACTCTCACAAGCAGGCCTGGATCACTTGCATGCTGAGATCAGCTCTTGGACCCAGGTCACAGCTGCGGTGGTAACGTACCTTCAGGGACTTCTAATGACCAGTCTGCACTTTGGCAAATCTTCCCATTGACTTCAAGGAAACCCCATTCATTTCATCTAATGAAGGACATCTTGATATACCAAACAAACACATAATAGAAGGGATTTAGGTCCTCCTAGATTCTTACAATATGTGACATATTTCTGATGATGAAAGCAGAAGGCAAAGGATATTCTCAGTTACACATTAGACAGATTCGCTTCAAAGACCCCACAGAAAGACATTTTTCCTTTTAAAGTAAAACTGTCAAGAGCATATTTCTGCCTGAACTCAGAGAGCTCTCATTAAAACACATAAGGAAAAACAGAAGATATATATAAAAAGTAACCAAATCGTAGAGAGTGACATTTCACCCTGATATTCCAAACTAAGCCCCTACTTCTAAAGAAAAGAGAATGCCCAGTTTAGCACACAATGCAAGCTGTGGAAGAGATATATGTATATATAACTTAAAGCTCCAGCTGGTAAAGAAAGAGCAACACAAAAAGACAAATTACATAGAAATCATCACATCAGATTCTCCTCCCATTTTGATTACTGTAATTCTGTAGAATTCCTAAATCATTACCATTTTTTCTGCAGTGCCACAGAAAGCACTGCAATTTCATGTTGCTCCAGGGAAAATTCCTTCTATTACATAAATTAATTTCAGAACAATTTAAAAACCTGTTTTTTTTCTTCAGTGGTTTCTGGATGTATGGCACCTTCCTTTTAGTCCGTCTTTATTTCTCTATTAATATCCTTCTTTGTCTTTGCTCTTTCTCAACAACTGTTCAAAACTGAAAGTCAAGCTTTTGCACGTGTACAGTTGCATCTGCACTGATACACCTTCCCATTTTATCCAAATCACTGGGTCACAGTTTTCTTATTTTATGCTGCACATTACTCCCTCTTGTATTCCCCCTTCATCTTCACAATTTTACCTCGCAATCACTATGCCCAAAATTCAATTCTCTCTCAACAAAGCATTCCATGATTGCTTACAAGTTAGCACGTGAGACATAAATACATTTTCATATATTCTTTATTTGATATGACAGATATAGGTAATACAAATATTTCTGTAATATAAAGGAATTTCTAGCACTGTAATTGCTCACCAAATTATCCTTTAAAGCAATATTTCTTTAAAGTATGAATGTCTGACTGTATGTACATAAGCCCAGAGACCAAAGAAGGCAGACTTGAGAACAATCCATTCATAGGTGAACCTGAACTCATTTCACTTTGTTACAACTACATATTTTTTAAATCCAGTTAAAAATTGAATTTTTCTGTGTACCCTTATTAAAACACGGGATTTATTTTCATAACATGTTGTTTATGATCTGTATTGTACCAACATCAAATGTCTATAATTGCAATGAAAAATACAGAAACAGTGTAAGTAAGAGGATGATAGATTCAATGACAATTAGACTGCCAATGTGTTTTAAACCTGTGTGCAATCAAGATAGCTTTCTAGGCAGCAGGTACTAACTTGGACATACCAGACACACCAACATATACTTCAAATGAGTGGTAAATAACTGTTCTTAATGCATTGCATGATACTGTACATTCTGATACAAATCTTGGCCTCATGACCATATCTGACTGGCAAGCCCTGGCAAATCTTGCCGTAGCAGCTTTAAGACACTACCCTCCACAGCTGTCTACCTGCTTCCTACATTACTGGCAGAACTCTAGCAGCATTAGTGAGGCAGAGTATGTGTCCCTGCCCCTAAAACACCCATTCATAGTTCAGCTTCTTAGCTTGCACTGCTACAGAGCTGGACTAGCACTGGAGTTACTAACATATGCATACCACTCTGCTGACTCTGTAAAAAGGCAGCTACCTCTGGCAGAGGGGGATTTAGTAACATATTAAACCACCACACCTGTTTCCTCAGTAAATGACAGTCAAAACTTGTTTTTTCAAATGTGGTGATGACTCCAGCATTACTCCAAGAAGAGCTTACGGACAAAACTTGTGACAAGTAGCATCAACAAGCTTAGATACATTTGAGTAAAGGCAAAAACGTTAGCTTTTAACCTGAAATGAAGTTAACCTAACAAAATAATGTTCAGATCCTTGCTCTCACAAAGGTTCCTTTGCCTTGCTTATGTCCCAGGTGGTCCACTGGAGCAGAACGCTCTCACGCTGCAGAGGAACAGCAGTTTCTACACCATACCCTACCCTGAGCACAGAGAAAGTGAGGGTGGCCCTATGCATCAACAGCTCCCAACTTTTGGTACCATGCATTGGCATTGTGCACTGCAATCCAAATATGCAGTTGCAGCATATACAGAAGCATGGCATCTAGTTTTAAACTAGCTAGTTAAAAAATGTATGGCAGTGGCAATGCAGAACATGGCATGAACAGCTGCTCCTAGGACTCCAGACTGCTTCTGCAGATAAATCACAGAAGCATAGAATCATAGAGTAGTTTGGGNGGTAAAGTCAGTACAGGTACCTCTCTCTACAGTCATTATTCCACCTTACAGTTAGCCTGCTGTGATTTACACATAGCACCCATCATGAGTAGAGACTTTAGGTATCCTTTGATGCAGCCCAGAATCATCAACAATGTTCAAAATAGCTTTAGAAGTCAGCTTACTGTATCACCTTATTTAGAAGTGCAAAAAGATTACATTTCCATGCAAAAGTAACCTGGAACACTGATGTAATGTCTTCAGATACTCTGTTCATCAAAATCATCTCTATTAAGCCATAAGATAGATCATTACTACACTATTTGGGAAATTAGAAACACCTCATCACTGTTGCATATGGAAATGTAAAGAACAGTGACTTGCTGTACAGTATAAGATTACGTTACATTAAAAAAATTGCAACACCAAGCACAAACACAAACAGGAAATTTGGCATGCACTTGCATGCACTGTCAGTAAACAGAGAAAGAAAATCTCCAGATTTTCTCCAGAAAGAAATCTCCAGAGGCAACTTTTTCTTTGTTACGCAAAAGGGATAGTAAAATACCAGAGTAAGTTGGCACCTCTACAGACACTGCAGGTCTGAACAAACATGCTGCAATTCCTTGTTTTATTATAGTAACATCTCTGGATTTTTCCCAATAATGTCAGAGACCGCAATGGACTGTTACTAACTGAAGAGAAGGCTACACAAGAACAGCAGCTTGTGCAAAATGAGACCACTCAGAGCTTCTGTATCAACAGTTTTCCTTGCTCATTGAATTCTTCACTTTAAAATAACATATATATATATATATATTTTTTTTTTTAATAAATGTGAGTAACATTGATTCCCTTAATTTGGTTTACCTGGATCTCTGGGACAGGGGTAAAGCCTACTCCCACCCTGTGGAGCTGTTTGAACAGCCTAACTTGGGCAGCAAAGTTAAGATGCCTTGGTTAGGATACCCATCTCCCTAACTTCCTTTGAAATCCCTGCAAGGAGAGAAAGGCCTCTTCAGGGCAAACTCAGGGCAGAAGCTGAGTACTTTCAGCTGCTTTTTGAAGAAGTCCTTCTTTCCTGGGCACAGGCCTATGAGCATGGGCTCCTGACCATCCCCAGCACTAGCAAGCCACTGTTTCAATACTAGATGGGAAACTACTTTGTCTTGACACACAATACTAGTAATTACTTACACACAGTTTTCAAAGCAACAGAGAACATGTATGCATTCTGGAATTCACAAGAACTTTTTTCTTAAAATGAACATGTGCCATTTTTTTTTCTTTTTAAAAGAAGAAACAAACACAATGAACCAACTCTTGAAAAATCCTGTGACATTGTAGTTTTCCACTAGCCTTTACTCCATCAAACACTGTGTTTGCCTGATGACTTGGTTCATCACTTCTTGTATGTCCTGACATCTCAAAAGGAGATACTGTTTCAATGATGTATTCATTGCATAGGTGCCACATTCATGGGTGCCACGTGTTAATGTTGAATAGTTGATGTAAGGAACGATATTTCTTATGGTAGAACAGAAAATATAGCCAGCTGTATCTTTCTATTGCACAAGTTTTAAAGGATTATAATGCCACAACATATAGGTGCACAACCCATCATTTCAATAATCAAACTGCATGTCTCCTACAACATGCAAAACACCATCTTGTGTAATGTACTTAAGACATTTAATCCACTTTTGGTCTAGTGATAATCAATTTGCAGCACAATGTTCCTTCCACAAGAGCAATTAAGTTATATTTTCATCACTTGTTACCTCAATTCCAAGCTAAATCCATCACCAAAATTGATGCAACATTCTAAAGAAAATCAGAAAAGTTTCCTTTATTGAACAATTAAAATGATTTAAAAATTGAATAAAAGTGATCAGAATATTACAAATCAGATGACATAAAACTTGTTCTATTTTATAACGTATGTAATGCTATACATAACATGTATTTTTTCCTTATGTACAGAATAAGATTTGTTCTCATAAATATCATAGATACCTGGGTAATTTTCCACCTGTTTTTTTTTTATTTTTTCTGTTTTATTCATTATTGTCTTCTTTTTATTTTTATAATATTATTCATAAATATACAATCTTTTATGGAATATTCAAACCTCCAAGAAAAAACTGCCTAAGTTCAAATGGAGATGTCATGCTGGAATGCTATTCCACAAACTAAATGGACTTATAACATTTTAGAAACTGTCCTTTCTCTGCTGTTAAGTCACCAGTCAATAAAACTTTTATAACAGGAGCTAGAGGGCTGTTTATTCATTTAACTATTAACTTTTCTTAGCTTGAGGGAGCCCAAGAGTATGGTTGTAAGAGGGTCTTAAACTGTTTAATTATGGGATGCTGTGGACAGGAGGAATCCATGCCTTTGTGTGTGGCTGCATCATCGCTAGTACCAGCACAGACACAACAGGTATAGCCAGATGCAAAGAGGAGGTGGGACTTCCCCTTTGGTAGGCAGCACAGTTTCAGGTTGCCCCAAGCAGTCTGTGCAGGCCCTCTGAACTGAGCATGAAGCAATATAGCTAGACAACTGAGCTGAACCAATCCAACAGCTCAAAGCCCTCAATTGGGGAAACCTCATTTCTCTCTCACCTCCTCTGTTCCCCCAGTTCCAAGCTGTGTGGTCTCCTGCTGGTCATCATTGCCTGCCTAGTAAACCAATTCAACACCCTACCACTCAGGCTAAAAAGCTACTAGCTTTCTGTCAGGACAGTTCGTTGAATCAACTTAACATGCTATAAACTGGTATAAGATGAGATAGTAAAGGATGAGGGAGGGAGAGGGGGGTCTCTTTTGGCAGCCACAAGTCATCAAATCATTTTGATTGTATCACTGAACCACATTTTAAGGGACGAATTCAACTGCTCTAAACTCCACAAATAGATGATGGAGAGAATCAAGTAACTCCAGAGGGCTACTTAGCCTGCATAAGACTGGAAATGCCCTCCAGAGGTACTGACATTTCCTAAATAAAGCTCTGGAAACATCACTTCTAAAGTGTAAAGAAGCTGTCTAGAACCCATGCTAGGTGGCATGGATTATGCATTCCCTTTCCCCCCTCCACTCCCTTCAGCCAAATAGCATCTGATTCATTAAACTAAATTAAAAATTAGGGATGGAATTCATTCCAGCTATAAAGCAGTACATAGTCCAGACACTTTCAGAATATCATTTCATACTCCTTACATGATTATTTTGATGTTCCTCAATTTTAGGTAGTTAAATTGAAAGAAAAATTAACACTTTAAAGTTTGCCTCCCAACTCTGTTGTTCTTTTAATTTTACCAGCCGCTATCATAAAATCATAGAATTAT
>VZTL01015736.1:0-13183 GCA_013400535.1 Scopus umbretta
AGCATTAAAAAAAAAAATCACCTGCTGTGTAACTTTCTATTGAGGTAGTGTCTGGTAGTAAAAGCGATAGGATTGTGTGCATGTATAACTTTGCACACCTGTATACTCATAGCTGAATCTGCTTACCTGCCTGATTAGTGTGTTGAGCACCCTTTTTCAGAAAACCAGCACCGTTGTGCTGCTGACACGATCTATGCAATCCAGTTTGGATTAAGGCAGGTACTTGCCTTTCTATTTAAGAAGGCTGAGTTTTGCTGAACTCAATTTTCTGCAGAGATCTGAGAAATCACTGTAAAATTTTAACACCCCTTAAAACGGTATTAAAAAATCCTTTCAGGATTTTATGGAAGCTAGTGCCAATTTTGTCAAATGCTCTTACATCGCTTTGTACATGTTACCTTGACAGATGTTAAAAAGATGCTGTTAGAGGAATGCAGTGCCGATTTCAATGACTTAAAATTAGTAATTTCCATCTTCGGTGTTTTTTAGAGTTCCCTAGTTGTGTTCAGAATTAATTATGAGGATTAGATACTCTGTAAGCATACTGACAGTTTATAACGATATTATTAATGTAAGAAGTTCCTGCAAAAAATGTGTAAATGCACAGTAGAACACAGTGGTGCAAAATGTTCAATATTATTAACTGCAAAATGTACTGATTTTTTTTTTTCTTTTTAAAAAGCGTATTCAGTATGCAAAAACAGACTCTGATATAATCTCTAAAATGCGTGGTACTTTTGCCGATAAGGAAAAAAGGAAGGAAAAGAAGAAGGCCAAATCTCTGGAGCAGTCAGCAAATGCAGCAAATAAAAAGGTTATCCAGGTAAGCTGCTCCACTGTTTAAAAAAACAAAAGACAACCAAACACAAAAGCTCTTTTAAGGTTTTTTTCTTTTTAGGATTAAGTATTGTCTTTTGGTACTTCTCAATTCCCTAAATTGTGGTCTATTGATGTCTAGTGCTCTTGAGTACACACTAGAAGTTGAAGGAGAGGGGGCTGATTACATAGCCCTTGCTTGCTGTTCCTTTTTTCTTTCCCCCTCCTTTCCTATTACCAGATGAAAACAAAGATGTAGGGCAAAGGTACAATAAACCAAAGTAGAAACTAACCTCTTTTTTTTAAAAAAGAAAAAAAGGAGGGGTGTGTGTTTATATTTAATGCTCGCTTCAAGTGCTCAACCAGCTTTTTCCCTTTGGTGTTTTAATGCCCTGTTTGCTCTGTAAGCACTGAGGAATGGTAAATGGGAGCAAGATCACTCATTTAGAGGTAGATGAAAAGGAATGTATCTCCACTAAGGGTTGGCCTGGCCTAAACTAACCACATCTAGTAATTCATGTGCTGAAGTACAGCAGAAAACATCAAGGCACAGAGTTTGAATATTGTGTTATTTAACTACACTTGCTGCTAAGACACAAATTGGTATCAAGGAGAGAGAAGAGTGTTCATAGGAAGCAACATTTTCTAGGTGGAATATGCAGACTTCTCAGGTTTTATTAAAAAAACGATCGTTACGTACAAATCACTTAGAAAGAAATAATTGCTAGTAGCTATAATGGTGATAGCTTTAGTTATCCTTGCTGAACTGGAGTCCTCAGTGGAAACACCTATTTTTCTCCTATTGGGTATGGCCCGTCTAGGCCTTCATTTTCAAAACTACTTCCTTCCTGTCTATTAACCCAGATTTTAGAATGTGGAGGAATAGTGATTTGCAGTATCTGCTGACTCAGCTGTTAGTTCAGATACTATTGATGTTTTTTCTTCGATTGCCTGGTTTTGGAGTTCAGCGAAATTCAAGTGCTTTGTTTCCCTTCGGAAGGTATCTCATAAGCAACAAATGTTCCTTGGATGTAGCTTAAAAAATCCTTAACATACTTCATGAATTGTACAGAAACATGGTGATGGATGCGTATATATTTCTAACAGAACACCTTTGTAAAACTATTTTGTACTTANCGTGGGTTGAGATAAAGGCAGTTTCATAGGACAGAAAAGGAAGGGATAATAATAGCAATGATAAAAGAATACACAAAACAAGCGATGCCCAATGCAATTGCTCACCACCCGCCGACTGATGCCCAGCCCGTCCCCGAGCAGCGATCGCTGCCCCCCAGCCAACTCCCCTCAGTTTCTATACTGAGTGTGACACCGTATGGTATGGAATAGCCCTTGGGGCAGTTGGGGTCAGCTGTCCTGGCTGTGCCCCTGGCAGAGCATGGGGAGCCAAAAAGTCCTTGACTGGTGTCAGCTCTACTTAGCAACAACTGAAACATCAGCGTGTTATCAGCATTATTCTCACACCAAATCCAAAACACAGCGCTATGCCAGCTGCTAGGAAGAAAATTAACTATCCCAGCTGAAACCAGGACAGCTTCACTCGTCTCATCTGCTCAGTGACCTTCTCAACGATGCGTGTGTGTTAGAAGTGGAGGTATTAAAGAGCCAGGATTTGCAGGAGGGCAAATACTACAGAAGAATATCTTTCCCTGCCCTGCATCTCCTTCTTGAGTATTGTCATTGAGAACGGCATATGTAATCCACAGGGGAAAATGTCTTGCTCCCAGTCTGGGTTTTCTTTCAGGTATCATTTGTAACAAGGCACGATACGTGTATGTTAGTTTGCAGCAAAGCACAACACTGAGTATTTAGGTATTTGTTTGAACTTCAGAAGTTTATTTTTGAATGGCACTGCCTGGAATGTTTTCATCAGCTGAAGGAAATTGTTCTGCTGAGGCATAACTTACTCGGCACCATTATTAGGACATTTGAAATCGTGGTGTCCAGTTTCTTTTTATTTTTGTAATCTTGATGACTTAGGGAGATTCCAGCCTTTCAGTCCAGAGTCAGCAAACTGACTACTTGGCCTTGTGTCTGGTGGGTGGCTACAAATTCATATTAGCAGGCAGATCTGTTAAAGACTCTAAAGCTTTAAATCTAATGGGGTTTCTAATTAATAAATTTGAGTCGAGCACTGTAGCAAAACCGTGTGGGTTTTGCGGGTTTCAGTTGCCGAAAGATAGTCAGTATTTTGGTACTGCTGCAGATGAACAGGGTATTTGTCTTGGCCTCCCACTGCTCTTCCAGAAGGGTGCGAGTCTTTCTTGGGTTCTTCCACTGCCATACGGCTGTCTTGGGCAGCACTACAGCCAGTCCTGAGGCACCTGGGTCCCACCCCGGCAGCGCTGAGAGTACTCTAGTATCAGCTGTTGAGTTGTCAAGTCTAAATATGACATCTAAGACAACATGTTACCATAATTTTTGTGGAAATAAGAGCCTCTCCAAATCAGTATATCCTTGGAAAAGAACCAAGGGGCTCTGTCTGCATATTGCATGAAGGTATACTGAAGTCCAGCTAGCAATGTTACGAGCAAAACTAAGGATATGTGAGTCTTGGTTCAAATAATCACGCAGACAGATGTGGAGGAACAGATAGCTGTGTATAATCTTCTGAGCTTTGATCTTCTGTTGTTGCAGGTGCCTGATAACCCACCAAACTATATCCTTTTCCTTAATAACTTGCCTGAGGAAACAAATGAGATGATGCTGTCCATGTTATTCAATCAGTAAGTTTTGAATAGAAAGGACTTCTCCTTTGAATTCTTCTGTTACCTGTATGCTTTTTCTCAGTTGGCAAGCTGGCTTTTTAGAAATAAGAGTTTCTTCTGAAGCTATTTCAGTTCTTTGTCTTGCTGCCAAGATTGCAGATGTCTGTTCTGATGACTTGGTGCAGAAAGCAAATCGGATTTTTTCGTAGCTGGTTTTGATTGTGTAAGCTATCTACTATCAATCCGCACCAGGTTTAAGCGGGTGACGGTAATATTAAAGGCTTTACGACAGCAGGAGCAGTCTTAAAACAAGCTTAAGTTGCTTCTGTATATGCACAAGACTGATTAAATTGCTTCCATGTAATGATCCTTAATTGAGGCATGGTTCTAAAGGCTGGACATGTAAAACCCTTCCATTTAAATCTTTCATTAGTAGTAACTATTATACGAGTAGATGCTTATGGTAAGGTCTTACGGCTACTGAAGAGAGATGTATTACCAAACTAGAAAATATTATCTGAGTCTTTCACCTTATTTTAAAGGTTTCCTGGATTCAAAGAAGTACGCTTGGTACCTGGGCGCCATGACATTGCTTTTGTGGAGTTTGAAAATGAGAATCAAGCAGGAGCTGCTCGAGATGCTCTCCAAGGATTCAAGATTACTCCGTCTCATGCCATGAAAATCACTTATGCGAAGAAATAACCAGATGCTCCTATAAAGGACTTCTGTGGATAGTTTTTTTTTTTTTTAATATGATGATTCTTTGATCAGCTAGCATGTTTGCTGTTCTCTGCAGAAAACTTAAGACTTGTCTAAAATTGCCACAACGGCCAGGACGGGCGTAGGATTCTACAGATCTACCGGATAGTAAAGTTTTGTGTTGAAGTACTAATTTTTATAAAATAAATTTGGTTTGTGCTGTTTTCAAGCCATGTTTTTCCTCAAATCTGTCATCTTATTGATCTGTTCGGCTTGCAGCATATATATTCAGTATGTTGGTTTAACTACTATTAAGGTGATGCTCATTTCTCAGAAGTGAGTGCTGGAAAAATAGCTGTCATTCCAGAGCAAAAAGCGTGAGCAGGAATGCTAAATGTCAGCATACTCGGAAAAAACGCAACACTCAATCTTCAGCCTTGTTAGCAAGGGGACAGCTGCTTTTCAGGAAGAATAATTTTGTCACTTATCATTAGTGGGGTTTTTTTTCCAGATATGGGTAGAAACTGATTACAGTTTGACAGCACTGTTCAGTTTGGTTTTGTCTTTGCAGTGATGGCTGGTAGTAGAAGCAGCTCCACAGCAGAAACATAAAAGTTTCTCTGTTGTCTTCTCTTCTTCTCTTTCCAGCCCTATTAGCAGTGATTTTAGTAACTGGTTTAGGAAGAGCTTTCTGGCTTTCTACAAAGACAATGCAGATGAGCCTGACCATCCATTTTTAGGCAGGTTTTTCCAACATATATGTCCTAATGCTTCTGGGTTTGTTGGGTGTTTTTCTGTTTGTTTTGGTGGGGTTTTTTTCCCCATTTGTCAGAAACCTTTACAGGTCTTGCGTGACATGAAATATACTGGATGCAGTGAAGTAACTGGACGTAGTACTGTGAGTTGTAACTGTTCTAAATATTTGGGTGCAAAAATCACTTAAGCTGAAGTGTTTGGTTTGGAAGACCTAGGAAGATATTTTAGGTTAAGAGAATAATGAAATTTACTTAAAATATGGTTATATTTTTGGTGAATCTTGCTGTGGCTGTTGCATTCCTCACTTCTTGAACACTTTCTCTGTCAGGCCTCTAACTACCCTTTCAGACAAAGAAGGGATGGAGTTTTAGTATGATTTCCTTTAGAGTAGTTCAGGTAAGTATTGGAGTAGCTGATGTTTAGGCAAGAAGCTATAAGGAAGAATGTTTTGCATTGTACCTACATTGGAAGCGTTGCGGTTTTTTCTGTTTCCAAAGTAATTTGGTCAATGAGGGCGGGAGGAAGGACGCTGGAGGCCGTAGCCTTTCCTCCGTGACTGTGGCTTGGTGCAGTCCCTTCCAATGTTGTGTGGGCTCGGCTGTAGCTGCAGAGCATCATGTTGCCCCCAGTCAGTGTTCTGCAACAACTGAGATCTGACTGAAAACTGTTCTTTGGACTAAGTGCTGCACCTTCAGGAAAGCATGATTGATTTTTAGAAAATCGTGGTATACTTCTTGCTGTATTATATATGGAAGTTCTGGCGTGTCCACTCAATTCCTGAGCAAGTGGTATGTTTCAGTGTGTCTGTAAGCATGAAACTAGCCACGTAAACCACCTTTTTTGCAGGAGACCTGAAAAATCTTTCATTTTCTGTTCCCAGAGTACATGGCAAAATGATGCCCCTTCCAGTGTCAGCTCAGTTACTGTCATATCTCCATGTATTTATTTTTTCATTCTTTTTAGTGATTTTTTTTTTGGTGCTTTCACAAGTATTCTAATACTGGCAAGTGAAAATCGTTTCAATGTGCCTGTAAGGGAGCAAAAGTGACTGTTACTCTGTTGTGAACCTTTTTCCTTCTGCAGTCATAATTTTATACGTATTAGTTGTGCTGTCCTTGCATCGCAGAGTCTGTACAAGAGACTACCACTGCACACCGCCGTTCTTCCCCTTTTTTCACTTAGAAGGGTTTGTCTGGAGCTGTCTGCAAAGGAAGTTAGACACTACGTACGGGAGGTTGGAGGAAGGAGTAATGGGGCTGGAAGATTAGAGGAGAATGTGGTGAAGTCAGCTGTGATTAGGAGGGTGATACTAGAAATTGCAAGATGCTCTTTCTTTACAAGAGTGTAGGATTTTGGATGACAGTGGACAGCTTCCTCTGTTCTGCTTGCAGACTGAAAGCCGGTACAGGCAGCAGCTCTGCAGGCCTCCTCGTGAATCGGGTAGCTCTGGTTCTCTGGGGTGACGTTTTGGGAATTCCCAAACTTGCTCTTGGTCGCTTTGAAGGACTGATCCGGAGCAGCCTTCTGTAGCATGACAGCTGTGATGTGAATCTTTTACAGTGCAGTAACTCCAGTGGTTGTTCCTTTTGTGCATCTGTATGCATCTATTTTAATTCAAATACTCCCTACAAGTCTTGCCTCTGGTATGCTAGGACAAGATTTTGGGAAGTTCGATGAATTCTAGCTGTCCTCTCCAAGGCATAAAGAGGACCTGTTAAGTCAGCCTGTGGCACAGTATGTTGATCAGCATCTTGCATCTGCAAACTCTCAGCTGAGTCCAGCTATCTAAATAAAAGTGAAATGGTCGCTGTCCTGGCGTAACCTGTGTGTTTCGCTCTCGACTGCGTCTCCGTGTGGAAGGGATCTTGCCTACACATGTATGAGGCGCTTGAACTTTTAGACTTCAAATTTAAATTGCTGATGTGCAAAGCTTTTTTTATTGTGTTGCAACTCCCAAATGGTTCGTTTACATTTGCGTCCATGCATTAGGATCCTAGTAGGTCCTTTCTGTGGACCGTAAGAGGAAATCTCTGCCACGGAGTGTTTATGGTCCAGGGAAGATTACATTTATCAGTGAGCATTTAGGAAAATTAAGAACTTAAGGATTTGGAAGGATGTAATTTCTTCTGCTGCTTACCAGGGTCTGACTTAATTTTCATTCTTAAACTTTGCTTGAGGTAAGATTAAGACTACGGACAGCTACAGGAAGGCTTACAGTGTTTAAATAATACAGTTGCTGATTGAAATGTTAATGCAGAATGGCTTTGGGAAGGGATTCGGTTTCGTGAGTGGACCCTGAGGTCTTCCTCCCGCCTGCGGCTCCTCTGGTGGGGTGGAATGTCTCCCCAACCCCTTCCCATTGGCCTGGCGTGTTTGTCCAGGTGTCTGCCTCTTCCATAAAAGACAGGGATCGCCAGACCCGGCACGCATTCGGCAAGTGCTGCAGCAAAGAAAAATGATACGACGTGTTTATTTGGTTGTATTAGTTTTGTGTCTCGGATTAACGTGTCCTCTTGTAACTGGAATCTTTATGGACAAGCTTGCCAGCAAGAAGCTGTGTGCTGACGATGACTGTGTCTGTAAGTAATTTTGCTTTAATTTTGAGGACAAAATAGTCTCAAAAATGACTGCGGAGTTTGGATGCAGTAGTGCGAGGGAAAACTACTCTGTTCATTTAGCTCCATTACATTTGCATCGGCTTGTCAACTTTAAAAGCAGAGTGGGAAGGTTTATGTGGAATGTCACATGCAGCTTTACTGCAAAAAGGGGTTTGTAAAGGGCATTTTTCACTCAAGTGAAAGGTAAGTAAAGAGCAGGATTGTAACTTCCGCTATGATGAAAGGGCACGTTCTTAAGCTGTTACTTTGCTTATTGGAGAATAGAAAAACGGGCAGAACAAGTTCTTGAAGACTTCTATTAATTTTGGGATAACCTACTTTTTTATCTGTAGAAGTGGTTTTACATGTGTGTATGCAGGTACACACATATTTTTCTCTCTAAAAGTATATACGTATTCAAATTCATCCACCTCATTCTTTTTTTTTCTTTTTTTTTTTTCTAGACACCATTTCCCTTGCCAGAGCAGAAGAGGATTATAATGCTCCAGACTGCAGATTCATTAATATGAAAAAAGGGCAGTTGATTTATGTTTACTCAAAACTAGTGAAAGAAAAAGACTCTGGAGAATTCTGGGCTGGAAGTGTAAGAGGAGATTCTTGTGTATATAAGCAAACCAGAAGTAGATTAACACGCATTTCTGTCAAGAAATGGATGCTGACGCTGAGCTATTGCGGGTTTTAAAGCAGCAACTCAGTTTTCAAAGTGAATGTTTAAACTTAAACTGATTGAAGAGTCTTGAGGGTTTTAAATTTTTTTTTTTATGAATTATCTTCAATAACTATATGGTAATTAGGAAGTGAACCATAACAGAAGGGCTCCACAGCTCTTTTCTGTGGTTGTTTGCTGAAACTATGGAGGAGAAAGCTTTTATCACAGCTGGTCATAAAACCCTTAAATTCAAGGGAAGCAAAGATTAATATTAGCTGCATCTATAAAAAAAAAATTCCAGATAAACTATAGCTGGTATTAGTTTACAAAAAAAAAAAGTAAGTATGCCTGTATCAGAACTTGTGTTAATGGTTCATTTCATGTGTTGATGGTTCGTTTCATGTGCCAGCTAATTGGAAACTAGGAAATCTGAAACCAGAGCAAGAAACACTATTAGTAACTGCTTTTGACTAAATTATGAACTAGCTCAAACCAGATGAGGACTGTTCTAAGGTACCTAATCATACATCTCCTTGCTTGAAGGTTTATGGAGAACAGTACGAAGACCATATGGGGACAGTTGGTTATTTCCCTAGCAGTTTAGTCTCAGAACAACATGTCTATCAAGAAGCAAATAAGACTGTTCCTACAACGGTAAGGAATTTGCACGAGCCCAGCTGGCTACATAATTATACTTGGCTGTGTAATGCTAATTTGCTGTAAAAACAAATCATAATTGTGGCAGTTGATTGTAGCATATCACAGATGCTTAGGGATCCAATCTTTGGGCCTTTATACAGGCAAATAGCCTCAATAAAATCCAAACATACGCTCTGATATTGCAGACATTACAAATACTGCATTAAGGGCTCGATCCTATTAGACTTCCTATTGATTTTAATAGTATTCCTGCAAGGCCACGTAATTTCACCCAAACCATTTGTGATACGTTGCAAGAAGCTTGCTTTATTTTTTTAGAGTCTAGGTACTGCGCTGCCAACTTCAGTAATGTGTACAAGTGCGCTTTCTATTAATTGTATATATAGATGGACACTGTCATGCAGAACTTCTGATTTACTGAAAGCATGCTCGCTTTCTCATGACAAAGTTATTTGTACAACAAAAAGCTGAATTAAAAAGCTATTGGAAACACGTTAGTGTTCTGTGAGCAAGTAGGCTGTATTTCTGAAAGGGTGATGGTCCCTGGCTATGTACAGTAGCGTCTTGTGCGCCAGACAATTCATAATTTTGCCAAAGATCTGAAACACTTTGTGGAGCCGTGGGAGAGGAGGGTCCTTTCTCAGAGGCTGCTATGGTTTGGTTTACAATTAATGTGTACTAGTAATTTATTTCTATGCCTAAAGCAAAGTGAGTGGTAGGTTTCCAGTAATTATCTTCATCAATATTGAATGTTCAGCTATATGCCATTTTGAAGCATATGGCAAAATACGATTAGTGTGTCCATCTTCAAATTGTATATGGAGTGATTATTATAGGTCCAGATTATTAGATGAGTTTCATTAACACAGAGGAAATAAGTGAAAGGAAGAACTTTGTTTCGTTTTAATAGTCTCTAGGATTTGCATTATCATGTGTTGGACAAGCTTTATTTGAGGAAATGCGAGTCTCGGATAAGTGATTGCTTTTCTTGACACTACGTTAGGTTATTCTGAATTTGGCCCAGAAGCGTTGCAGCAATTAATTAGGCACAGAACATAGAAGAATGACTAAAATGCATTTCTAAGCCCTTTTCTCAACAATATGACCGCCAGTCTGCTGCGTGGCAAGCTGAACTGGAAGCAGAGGTCGGTTAAAGCGTTGTTTTAGCCTGCAGGCTGACTCAGGGCCCAGAATGGGCTGTTGTCAGGCTGCAATGCAGAACTTCAATTGGAAGTAATCCTCTTTCACAAAACTAGTTCTCGCTATGCAGGAACTTTGCAACAAAAAGGAAGGGCGATACAGGTATATTCCTTTCCTTGTTCTACTGCTCTCAGCCCTATGTTGCAAACGTGACTTTAGGGGTCTGATTCTTTCCAAGTTTACACTTAAAACAGTCTACAGCCGATCTTGACTGATCTGTGTATGGGCGTGCTGCTTGCTCCAGAAATAGCCCTTAAAGGTGCTGTTTTATACAGAGCTAGTGCTGCAAGCCACCACAGATGTCTCTAATGCCACCAGCCTTCCATCGGCAAGCCAGAAGCTGGTCTCTTGCTCGCAGCTCTGTAACCTTCCCCCAAGGCGCTGGCAGTGTTTTTGCCTTGCTTTCCTGGCCTTGCACCTGCAAAGCCCGATGCTGGCGTTGTAACGGCTTCTCTTGGGAAGGGGTTGCCATTGATACTGGAGGACCTGATGATGCCCGAAGCCGAACGGTTAATCAGCATGTGGCACCTGTCCCCGATCAAAGCAGCGGGTGGCACACACAAATGGCTTTGTGTGGAGGAATGACTGGTAGGGACCTTGGTGAAAAGTATTAGGGGGGGCATGTGCTGTACTGGAGAGAAGCCTGAAAGAGGATGTCAGCCTGGGGGCCTCTGTGCCTCTGACCTACCTTTTATTTTTTAATTTTTTTTCCTTCCCCCCAAAAAAAAGTAACTTTCACTGTTGGGAGTCAAGGAATGCCATTAGCTACAGACCCAGCTAATTAATGTTTCTGCCTGTCATTTTCTCTCAGCATTCTTTTGTGCAACATTGGGTAATCCACATCTGTTGGTTGCTGTTTGAGCAATAAATCTTAGGAGATTTTTCTTTTTTCCCCAGTTCTGCTACTTCTGAACTTGAATCACACTGAATACAATAGACTCCACACAATAGACTGTGTACTACAAAGCGGTGTGGATTGCCTGCCTTCCCTCCATCACTCAAAATTGGCCATTTGCTGGCTAAGATGAGAGTACTTTCATTACCAGTAAGCATCTGTTCTGAAACAGCTCCCTGTCTTCTGCTTCCAGTGGACAGCTAGATGTGATATGCTGGTCTAATGTAAATGTCGTACGGTTTGAGCACCTCAGTGTGGTAATTCCCTGCAGCAAAACAAGAGATCTACATAGCCATGTAAGATAATAGGAAGTTAGATGAAAGCAATATGCTGTGGAAGTCTATCCCATGCTGGAAGTTTTCAAGCAAAATACTGGCGTTTATTTTCTAGTCACGATTCTCTGATGCAAGTGTATTGCATAGCCTCAGCCTGTTTAAGGCATGCTTTTCATGTGTGATTAGGAACTGTTTAAGGATAAAGGGTTAAATGTGACTAATAAATCCAGGTATGGATGTGAGAATACAATACAAAAAAGAGAGATAGAAGGGTCATCTGAAATGGAGAGAAGGTGGTACTGCCTAATTCACTTTAAAAATTTATGGCAGGAACAAATCACCCCAGCTATGTAAAGGAGTCAAAAGACTTTTTTCTTTTCCAGAATACTTGGAGTATATTATAATGTATTCTGCATTTGCATCTACTCATGTACCTTTAGGGGGGGTGAGAAACAAATGTTACTCCTTCAGTAATCTCAAACCATCTTTCCTTTTATAACACTCTTTTTCAGGACATTGATTTCTTCTGTGAATAGCACTGGGAACGGTCAGGTAACCTCTCTGCTGCTACCAGGGAAAGCTGACAGGAGGAAACCTCGACACACTCCCTGAACACACAGCCCTTCCTGTAATAGATGTTTGTGAAACAAGTAATCCTTCTTCAAAACAAGGAAGTTTTCATTTAAAGGGAGTGATTTGGGATGGGGAAATAGTCCCACGCAGGATTTGTTCTTTAGATGTTTTTTACCTGTGTATACTTCATTACTTGTTAATAAAGCTAACAGCCTTTGAATTGCTGTAAGTCTGTGTGGTATAAATAAGCTATGTATGGGATTAGATGTGCGATCCTTCGCTGGGTTAGAAACTGGCTGGATGGCCGTGCCCAGAGAGTGGTGGTGAATGGAGTTCAATCCAGTTGGTGGCCGGTCACAAGCGGTGTTCCCCAGGGCTCAGTACTGGGGCCAGCCTTGTTTAATGTCTTTATCAATGACCTGGATGAGGGGATTGAGTGCACCCTCGGTAAGTTTGGGGATGACACCAAGCTGGGCGGGAGTGTTGATCTGCTTGAGGGTAGGAAGGCTCTACAGAGGGATCTGGACAAGCTGGATCAATGGGCCGAGGCCAACTGTATGAGGTTCAACAAGGCCAAGTGCTGGGTCCTGCAATTTGGTCAAAACAACCCCAGGCAACGCTACAGGCTTGGGGAAGAGTGGCTGGAAAGCTGCCTGGCAGAAAAGGACCTGGGGGTGCTGGCTGACGGCCGGCTGAATATGAGCCAGCAGTGNTCCTGCATTTTCCTGCCACAACCTTACACCATGTATTCGATACTAAAATTACCCTCCTTGGGTGAACCATCCGTGACTCGCTGGAATAAATAGTTTTCATTGCAGGAGCTAGCCAACAACTTAGAAACCACCAGTAACTAAATACGGGCTTTAGCAGCGTGTCGAAAAGAGTCTCTCGCCTGTCTTGGGTGCTGGTAGGGGGCACGTTGAAGCTGAAGCCGTGGCTCAGGGCCACGGGCTGAAGCAGGAAGATGGCCTAAGGCTGGGGATGCTGCTGCCCAGGGCCTGCCTCGGCTCGGAGGGAGCACAGTGCCCCGTTGCTCCCTTGGGCGCTGGTGCAGAAGACGTTTAGGCTCTGCTAAATGTCCAAAGTATGAGAATTGGAGGAGGTATCCTGCTGCTCCCTCTCCACGTCCAACAGTCGTACTGTGGGTGCTGGATTGCCTGCTATGTCACGCACAGCCTCACTCATGGAATCGGGCGAAGAAGTAGAAAAAGGGCTTAATTTTTTTTACGAACAAGCACGTTGGTGAAGCCACAGAAGAGGAGTGGGCACTCTGCCTCAGAAACTACAGCCTACGTGCGACTCCCGCGACCCTCTTC
>VZTL01015737.1:0-15294 GCA_013400535.1 Scopus umbretta
TGGTGCTTAGTTGCTGACTGGGAACCACAACAGACACCTATGTTGAAACATATTATAAAGAAATGTATTTAAAAAGATGGAAGAGTCAAAGAAGTCCATGCATTTAAGATTTACTTTTTCTGTACTTATCACATTTTAATATAGACAGCTTTGCAAGTCTAATTCTCACTTCTCAATTCTCCTTTTTATTGCTAACTCTCATTGCTTCTCATATTTCCTTTTCTTAAAAGTGAAAATAATCTACTTTCCTATTTTTTTTTTATAATCCCTCCATTTGCCTTTGTTGTAGGAAAATACTGCACTATGGAGGCTAGGAGCACACAGAGCATACATAAGGTAAAACTGGAGAGCAACTGTGAATAGTAATAATAGGCACAGACATTCCTGGAATGTGTTTCAGGATACAGAGTTTGAAATAAAAATAATGATACTGGTTTTATATTTGGTTTCAAAATCAAGACATAGTTTAACACAAGTAATTTGCTTTTAAAAATTTAAGTATTTGATCATTAAAGGAGTAAGAATTCTACAGGAAGAGCTAGCAGTAAATATCACTACCCATTTCACTGATGAATAAATAAAACAGATCTATAATTAGAGTTTATTTAAAAGGCTTTTTAAAAACTAGTTTTCAAGATTTCTAAATAATCTTAAGTGTTCAGAGAACCGAACACAGTGGCAGTAAGAATAACTTAGAAATTCTTTGAAGAACTTCATAATTGCAAGAGACCAAGCAGATGCATCTTAAAAATTTACCATCCCTTAGATAAGATGCAGTAACTGACTGTACTAAACAGAACAATTTTATATCGGAAGTGAGGTAAGAGTAGGCATATGCTCAACTGAGCAACAATAACTTAAGAAACTTAAATTCAATCACCTGTGATCCTGTGAACATACTCTAAAATACACAAGTGCAAGAAGTATTTGGAATGTGTTAAAAACTCCAAATAAAGGAAAAAAATCATGCAAGTAGCCACACCTCAGATTAGCTGAGAGAATCACCACTATGAAACAACATGAGAAATAATGCAAAAGGCCATATGAAAGTAGAAAGAGAAATTAATTATGGGGGAAAAAAGCTAGATATTGTCACTAGCAGATAGTACAGATAAAATGGGGACTACCAAAAGTCAGGCCAAGTCAGATATTACAATAAGAATTAAAAACATTATCGAAACAGTACAAGGGTTTTTTCCAGCCATATAAAGAAAGTGTATGTGTGGGAGGAGGAAGGTAAAAAAAAAACAAACAAAACCCCTTCTATTTTTGGTTAGTTTCAGCAGAACATGAGGGCATGGCTAGAATGGCTGATATATACTGAAAATAATCACAACCAAGATAAGAAAATTACATGCTGGACTTGCTTAGATCAGGGGGACTGAAGAAACTTTATCCCAAAACAAAGGAAGAACTGCTATGTAAACTTAAAACTCAGGAGAAAGAATTTTTAACAGATTTCTTGACTCAGGTGTGGGACTAAACACCTAAGGAACAGCGACTGCTATTTTATATATAATTACAAAATAAATAATAAAAATACAAGAGAAGTAACCCAGGGAAAATAAACACCTATAGCTCTAGGGCTTTCCATGCTGATTTGGAAAGAAAAATCTACAAGAAGTATTACAAATAGAGTGTCATATGGGGTTCACAAGAGACAGATCAAGCCAGACACCTCGCATCAGTCTCTGATAATTTAAAAACACCAGGTATTTTAAGGACAGACCTAGACCATCAGACTTCAGTAGAGGACCTGATACAGAATGACATGAAAAACCCTTAGGTAACATCAGTGCAGAATTTTTAACATCGGAACTGGTTAAAAGGAAGATGATCACAGAATGAGTTAACAGAGGCCAAAGGGATGATACGTATAGCACAGGATCTCAGACTGCTTTGAAGGCTTCCAGGTTCAAGCGCACACGTCAGATGCGTCTCGGTTCGTGTCAGAAGGACCTCCTCGCCTCTTCCCCAGTACTCTTACTTTCCACGCAAAGCAAAAACAGGCACGAAGGTCACACGTGCCACTGGTGCCCCTCTTTAAGGGCACAGAACTCACCTGCTGGGCATTACAGACACAGCTTATGAGTTTTTTAGTGTGACCTTGGGATTAATTTAATATGATCATTACTCATATTGTCCTTTTGCTGAATAAGGAACCCAAAACCCAAATGGTATTACTTTTACGTAACACCCAGGGAACAGAATTCTGGGTTCTGCTTGCCTGACTGCATCCAAACTGGAGATTAATAATGCTCTAAGATTGATATACAACTGTCACTTATGTCACAAGGTGAGCGAGGGTACACAAAGGCAGAACTTAATAAGATCTTCGTAAGTAAAATAATAATGTATATTCCAAGTAATGATGCAGGTAGTAGCAAAAAAAAGCTATTTTAAACCCTAGAAAATGGAAAAAAAAATCCCTTATTTTATTTTGATAAATGGATTATCATTAAATTATCTTTGTTACTGTGTTGCCAAGCTGCCAATGTTTATCCTCAGTGGCCAATCCAATATTCAATACGTGCTCCAGGTTGTTAGCACAGCGACATACATGTTCAAAAGCAAAACAGTGGAACAAAAAATATAAACTACAATCACTAGTAATCCCAACAAAATTGCTGTGCTTCTTGAACAGCAATGTCAAACCCCGTATCTGATGCTGCTGTCACTGCCCATTAATATTACTTGGTTATGGGGTCTGCGTGAGCGTAATTGTGAAATTAGCCTGCCTTTTTTTCAGCATTGTCTACCTAACTCCTTCTGATGTACAGTCAGAGGAATACCACTCTTAAATGGTAATCATAACTTTCAAATAAGAAACTGAAATATTTGAGAGATCATAAATTGTTTATACACAAAAATCTAAAGTGAGTAATATTTAACTTATTTAAGATAAGGTCACATTTTCCACAGTCAGCTACCAGCTGCCATATAAGACAAAGTTTCAACAAATTAACACGTTACAAATAATGAAGACCAAGTTGTAATTCTGTTTTTAAGTAACAAATCTTACTCCCTAAAAAGTTTCATAAGGAGAGGAAGTACAATAGTGGGACTGCAATCTATTGCAAGGCATTATATCCCTCTAAGCTTGACGTAACAAAAAATTAAGAAGAAATGCCTCAGTTAAATATAAGCATACACTAAACTTACTACCTTTCTGTATTTTGGGATTTGACTGAACTTCCAATATCACTGTTGTCACGGTGTCCGCATACATATCATTAGCAGGATTTGCCACCCACTGGAAGATAAAAAAAGAAACAAAAACCAAACATAATTTGAGCCCATTATTTGGGCTGAATGACTAATGCAACATTCATTTCATTCTCCTATTTGCTTTTCTCTGAATTCTAGCTTCAAAGGTAGATGTATGACTGTCATATAATTTACACCAAACTATTAACTATTTTTAACTTGGTATATTCCAGTAACTTCCCAATGAAAAATTCAAGCTGTTGAATGTTTATGAACACATTTATAAAATAGTTATTAATTACCACAAATATTTGGGGCAGGCGGAGGGGGGGAAGGAGGGAACACCATTTAACATTATTTCCATTTGCTGTTTGCCAAATGAAAAAAAAAGGGCACCGAATCTGCCCTAATACTCTTGAGTCACGGCAAAAAAGAAACTAGCAGTGGCTAAATGAAACAACATGCATCAACACAGGACGATAGCTCAAGTGAAACTTTGTTCTCACTTTCATACTACCTGTCATCCAAAAGAAAACTACTTAAAACATTGAATCCTGCATGGCATCTATATGATATTATTTTGCAGAAACTGGAGAACAAAATACTTCTTTCTCCCTCACCAATGCCCACCTCAAGGACTACCATGCCTGGTTCCTGGATCACAGTAATATTTTTGAAAACCTTCAAGGCTGGTTTTTGTTGGATTTCTATTTCTTCTACATCACCTAAGAAGTGATAACAAATGGTTAGCAAGGATAAAATTATACTGAAAACAAGACTAACTTTTTCTGCGTAAGAAAACAGCTCATTTTAAGAATGCTGTGATTATCATCACAACTGCTCACAGCAGCTCACGATTCATTTCTAAGCTTGAAGTGCATACTCTCTTCCCTTGCCTGCCAAAACTATTTTATTTGGTCTGGATTGTTTGGGGTTTTTTAGTATGTAATATTGGCCATTTTACTTGTTTTGAATTCTCATAGCTGACTGGCTTAGTACACTGACATGTGTACACCAATGAGAAAGAAAACAAATGGGAAATTTAGTGCTCCATTTGAGGAATTACCCAGCTCCTCTTGTACCCTTAAAGGATAACCCATTGTTTACATAAGCACAGAGGATAAAACAAAAGCATTTGTGTGCCAGGTAGCGCTCAAGCTATGAGACCTGAACACCAACTGAATACAAGTTCTGTCTTCACTAGTGATATGAATTAGATTCTGACACTAGAGAAGAAGAAAAAAACCCTCAGCTTTAAATATGGGAAGGGATCCTGCAAAGTGTGTGTGCGTTAAGGAACTAGGACAGGAGCTGCCCCCATCCTTTAAGAAAGCTAGACAGAGGCACTGGGGATCACACTCGTGGCAGATTTAAATGGCTTCTGAGTCAGAAAAAGCCAACAAGGTTCAATTCTTGCCTCTCAGGGAGGTACAAAAGAGGCTGCCTGTCATAAAGGAGGACAGAGCTTTTGCTTTTATTAATTGGATGGCATTACCCATTCTATTTGGGGACTGGAGATAGAAAGATCAGTTAATAAATTTTGCATCAGAGTGGCTATGGCACTCACTTCAGGGGCTGATAGGAGACAAAAATCAGCCTAGGCTCTGTATTACTATATACTCATGATTTTGTAGTACAACTACAGTAGAATCCCCCAAAAAGGATGTGTCATACTCATGAACTGGATCTGGCAGAAGCTGCATAATCTAATGAAAGTCATAAAATACAAAACAAACTGTGGCACTTCAGTTACTGGCAAAGAAGTTTCAACTCAGAAGACCTCTGAAGACTGTAAGGTGTTTTAAAAGTTGGCCATTATAAATCATGAACATGTCTTTCCAAATACGCACCAGTAAGTTTTTGTAGCTGGTAATAAAGCAGATTAAAAGGGCCAGTATATGGAATGGCTTGGGTCTGTGTTACAGTGCTCATCGCCAAGTCTGTATAATCTGAAAGAATTTTTAAAAGTATGTATTAAAAATTATCCCTTTGAATTTGCTTCCTATTAAACCTGTCACTGTAGATAAATAATGGCATCAATACATCCAAGACAGAGGGTTGAAAAGGACAGTTTGTAAAGAGGAGGGTGGAGGGTCTGTTGTAAGATAAATAACATTTGTGGTTAAGAAACCAGCAAGAGCTTGTTACTTTATCATACACACTAAAGGCAAACAATGAACTAGGACAGTAAAATTGTTTACCCCCAAGCTCTTCTGACATTACTACTCCACTTACTTATTCTTCTATTTTGAGAACAGATCAATTTCTTTAGTAATAAATAGCACAGGGGCAACGCACGACATTTGCACTGTACTGTAGCTTTTTACACTAAAAACTAATGACATTTTAGAAACTGGGAGGACAACTGATCAAGGTGCTCTTCTGTTCTCACTGGCACGTCTTATGCATATTCATACAGAGGAGGAAGAAGTTTTCAGTAACCATAAGGGGAATGGTGTTTCTTTTCTTTTACGGAGAAAAGAGAATTTTTTTCAAACTTCAGTGGACAAAGAATTGAATGTCTTGCTTCTCACTCCAACAGTTCAGAACTTTTGGCAAAACCAAGTCACACTAAAACAAAGATGTTCACTAATTGCTTACCAAACACAAAATCACAGAAAAAACACTGGTATTGTATGTGTTTTAATGACAGAAGAAGGATACAGTAAGTTTCAATTACCTACTGAGCATATTACTGTCTACTTACTGGAGAGGTCACATGGAGAAAGGATGTGATAGTTAAAATTTCTTTTAACTAGGATTCCAGAAATTCTCTGTCCTTGCTCTGGTTTCTTATCTGCTAAAGATCCCATCACCTGGAAAGGGAAAACATACGTAGTGCAACATGGCAATCTAAAGTATGCATAGCTTAAAGTTAACTGTGGAGGTGAAATATGGTTTCCTTAGAAAAATCAAACATTGTCTAAAATTAACTCTGAAAATAAAGGAAAGTCAGAGTAATCAACAAACATTCTGAGATGCAATACCAGAAAAGGTTGGAAGAGTGAAAAGCCAAAAAAAAAAACCACCAGAAAAAAAGCCCCAAACTGAACCCCAAATACAACACTAAACCCAAAACATTCACATACTCTGAGTCCCTGAAAAACATACACAATCCAAAGCCAATTAAAAATAGAAGCTTGGAAGAAAATGTGTAGTTTTTATCCTAGAGGAAAATACTGTTGTACGGCTAAGAAAATATAAACTTCATACCTTGGCAAGTTTTTCTCCTCTGAAGTTTAACGTCACAGCTTCAGTATTCCTAGGATTATGAACTTCTATATGAACTTCATCATTATCCTCATATTCCCTTATCAATGCTGCTTTCAATCTGGCCATTTCATTCTGCTCACCATGAACTAAAATCTACAGAAAGACAGTTTTCCTTTTAGCAGAAATTATTTGTCCAGCCAGACATGTTCAGTAAGCAAATTATCCAAGAACACTGCCATCTTGTACCTCATTTTAATAAAAATATATTTTCATGAGGTCACAACATATGAAACATTAGCTCAATTATACTACATACAGTTCTATGTGTGTCTTTGAATTCTATGCATTATTCAAAGGCCTAGATTTCACGACCCTGAGTATTAGTAGAAAAATACATGCAAATAAGCAGAATGCATTACAGAGATCCCATGTAACTTGTCATACACAAACACATTGTTACATTATGAAAGGGAAGTATTAACTTAGGTTCAGTGATAAAAGTTACAGTTAGCTTTACATTTTTGTGTCTGCATGTAGATAAACATATACATAATAAACATGCAATTCAGAAGAGCATGCTTATTAAGTTCAGAATTTTCTGTGCCGAGTTAAATCCTCTTTTCTTCTGCTATGATTTGTTTTATTCTTATCTATGCTTGCACACTGATTCTCCCTCAGTCTCAGCAAGTTTCAGATCCTAGTCCCCATTTTCATTTTCTGGTCGTTCACACCTCCTGCTCCCTGCGATTTGCTCATGCTTTTGCCCTCAAGTGCTGCCTTTGTCTTTTGCCTGCTACATATCTTCTTTCAGATCTGCCTACTCTTTTTCAACCAATGTTTTCTCGTTTATTTTGGGGCAAATTCCAGTGAATTATTACAACAGCAGTATCCCCAACTTAATGTTGTCCTATACTGTATCTTGTGCAAAGCACTGCTGAAATGGGTTACGGACCATACCACTTTCTTTAAAGTCATCCCCAGATGTCCCACATGCAGACAGTCAGGAGCAAATTCGTCTTTACTTTGCTAAGGTAACATAATGAAAAATGGTGAAAATCTCCACCTTTTATTATTCAAAGCATAGGGATACTGGCTACTGCTAGACACCAGTACCCGCCTTGATGACTCAAGGCTGTGAACTGGTTTGATGAATCCCACTCTGGAGAAATGGGCAGCATGTATACTAACCACATGTGGAGGTTTCAGGGCCCGGATAAATTCACTAGTTTGTTGATAATCTGTGTGAGCAGAGAAAGAAATGTAATCCACAGACATCTTCAGTGGGAGTTTTTGCCCTGACATAGTTGTGATCTCTTCAGGTTCAGACATGATGTGCTAGAAAAAAAGAGCACTTTAAATAAAAAATTGAAATCCCCCTTCAGACGCCACATAATTAACGCTTTACATTCCAAATATCAATGAAATAATATTGGCAGCCAGGTTAAATGTGAAGAACTGAAAAAAAACCTCTCAGATTTCACAAAAGACAAACTCACAAATGAAAAAAGCATGCACAACGCGCACCATTTCATCTTTTGGATCCCCAGCAGTCACGGGAGTTCATTCTTTTTCCAGATACATCTCTCTCAAATTTGCATTGAAATTATAACAAGTGTGTGATTTCTATCTCTAAAGGCAAAACTAGATGCTATGGTTGCCCTTAGCTGTTGGAATTTGGAAGGAAGGATTTCATTCTTTACAACCGGACAGTGGCACAATATGCGCAAGGCAGTGTGATCTCCGACATATAAGTAGTATTAGATTTAGTATCAGCTCCTCTAGAATTAAGGTTAGGGATCCTCTCTCAGAAAGTTAAATGGTGGAGGGGTCTAAAGATGGATAAAAATATCAATCATTCTTTCTCATGACAAGATAACTGCTCCTAGAAAAGATTTTGTACATATCACTGGAAAAGGCTATATGCAAATTTTCCATACTTTTCATTAGTATTAGCCAAAAGCAATTACTTTTGACTACATAATTATACATACCTGTCAACAATCTTCTCAGTAAATCTAAATAAAGACATTTGCTACTAGCCAATTCTTTTTAAACATAACACGCATACTACTTCGTATTAAGAACTCGCGGTGCATTAACAACCCACCTTAGCAAGCGTTCCTTCAACACAGTACCCTGCTATAATTACTCCATTTCTCTTATCTGTGCACCAGCTCTCAAACAACTCTCTGGATAAGCCACTCTGCATCATACCTGGGGAAGCCATCACAACACTTGGGCCAATATCATCAAAATGATCCATACTCTAAATGGAAAAACAGCAAGAGTATCAGTTACCATAGCTCACTCAATGAAGGACGGCCTAGCTGCACCCTTGAACAACGTACAGGTAGAGCCCTATGTTCACAGATTGTAAAAAGTGCCCTTTGCAAGAAAGTTGCTCCTACTGATGCCCATAAGGAGCAAACTATATGCACAGGGATCTACAGCGGAAGAAAAGTTAGGGCATAAGCTCCCTTTAACCAGCCCTCTAAACGCTGGGATAGCAGGTAACTCAGATATAAACCTGTATCTAATCAATCTATTAGGACAGTAAACATGCACTATTCAGCAAATATGAACACTTCTGTCACCCTCCTCTTCTGTAAGACAACCTTATCTCAAGCTTACCTTCAGATTACTAATATGCTTGAAAACAAATGGATTGTTGATGTTAATTTGCTTGCGGATTTTGTCATTCATGGCATTGACGTACGTCTGATAAACTGCCATACATTTCTTTGCCAAAGAGGAGGCATAATATATAGGGATATCATGGAGTTCAGGATGATTCTGCCAGTATTCATCTAAAAAAACAAAGACAATGAAAAAGAACAAAAAAACCCCCCAACCACCAACCAAAAAAACACACAACCCCACCCACAGTGCTGTCTCCAAAATGCATGCTTCTCGGAAATGTTAACACTTCTTGTAAAACAGATTTAGCAGGTTGGTTTTTTTTCATTTTTATAACAGAAAATCACAATCATAGACTTTTTTCTTTCCACCTGCTCTACTAAAGAAGAAAAAGCAATCACCACCTAAAAATGTATATTTAGTAAAAGCAAACAGGCAAACAAAAAAGAAAAGGATGAACTTCAGGTATTTTTGGCAGGTCAAGTTGCAATCAATCAACTTCAGCTACGAGGTATAAAGTATACATGCTACAGGTATAGCTGTATATATACAAGGTATAAAGTATACAGCTACATGTATAAAGTATACATGATCTAATAGAGTAATAAATCTACACTTACACCACTGCAATAAAGCTGACATTTCTCTGTCATATATTAATTATACATCTAACAGCTAGGGACATCTGCACACAGATATGTTGGTGAGAATTCATTGTATCAAAGTTCCGCAAAACAAATCCATGGAGTTCAAGGCATGAAGGTATCACCCAGTTATCAAGCCTGGCTTCCTGTATATCACCAAGAGTTATATTTTACAAGCTTAACTGAAACAAAACCAGGAAAAATGCCTCCACTAACCACAACTTATTTTATCACTGATGACAGTAGCCATGACCTTTACTGAACACAAAGAAGAGATGTGAATGCAGCTATACAAACATAACTTACTTGTTTTCCCACTTGGATACAGGCCTGCTAGTCTAAAACATATTTATATCGCATAAGTGAGGAACAATCATCCAAAAATAGAAGTACACTCTTTTGGCTCTATTTGTGCATTTAAAGTGATATGGCTTTAACCTAACATTTTTGATTTGCAGACAAAGCTTTTCAGAACATGTTGGAGAGGCTCACTGCCATGACTATCTTAATAACTCAAGTGTAAGGTAGAAACAGCCAATGAAAGACAACCAATAGCAGGACTTAGAGTGACATTAACACTGCATCCATCGTCACAATCTTCTATACCATAACACAGTATTTTATTTTTTGTCAGACACTTAGGGAAATAACTAAAACAAGCACAGAAGCCTGCGGGCTCAGTTGTGTAGGCATGTGAGATGCAATTGCATTTTCTACGTAATTAAGCATCCAATTGCGTGTCTAGCTTTACTAGATGTATTTTCAAGCTTATCTTTAGGAACTCACTTTAATATCTACACACAAAGAGAGGCCAACAAATTACAAACTAAGGGCTACACGAGATTTAGAATGTTCAGTTTGTATCTCCTCCACAAAATAAAAAAACCTCAATCACTGGCAAGTAGTAAATAACCTGACAACATCGAATACTACCCCATGCCTACATCCAAATTTCTTATGAACATTTGAATGGACCAGTAACACATTTTGAAAACACACTAGTTTCTAATGTTGAGCTAAACTGAAATGGAAAGTGAGAAGAATTTCAAGTATTTTAGGTAACATTTTAGATTCAACACCCCTAAAAGTAAGCATTTTAATTTTGAGATAGTTGTCTTTTATCTTGCCAGCATTTGCATGAGCAAAAATACTAGTGAAAAATCACGTAACGTAGTATAAATCAAATGTGCTAAAAGGAAGCAAACTGTTTTCTGTGAAGTACCTTGTAACAACTGCTTAGATATTTTATGTGAAATGGCTTGTTATGATCATGTATAATTCCGCCCCCCCCATCTTTGCTCTTCTTAACAAAGTCGAATTTGCTTTCCCGTTATCATTAGGACTTTAGAAATGCTAGAAGTGTCTTTTACTGTCTTCTGAGCTTTTCCTATAAAGACTTCATACAGATTTGTGAATTAAAGGGCAAAGATAGTGAAACTTTGGAACAGAAATATATCTTTTTTATTAGCAATGTTGTTTAAATAGAACAGTCATGTTTTGATTGCTTCCTTTTCAATCTGTAGTAACAGTTCCTATTTGCTGAAATCTCAGTTCAACATGATTCAAAAGTCAAGCACATATTACCATGCCATTACTTTTTCCTTTCTAGGTGTCCTTTCTGCCTCACCAAGCAGAACTGCCTTGGTTAGTTGATTGGATTTTTTCATTTGAACAAACAGTATTACATATTCTAAGGTAATTAACATGCTGAGAAATGGCTGAAGAGTTGTTTAAAAAAATATCATTATACCTGCACATGAAAACATGCTCATTTAACTTTATATGCCTCTTATTAAGGGGAGCTGGGAAGGTACGTACCTAAAATTAAAAGTAGTTCTTGAGCTCGACCCAGGGCAAACACAGGAATAAGACCTCTACCTCCTCTATTTACAATGTCGTGAACGGTATTACAGAATCTTGCCTCTCGCTCTTCCCTTTTTTCATGAATATGAGTACCATATGTGGATTCCTACGTACAAAGAAACCTAGTATTAAAAGTACTGACACAGAGACCGATTCCTGATCTTCTCTGAATCCATCAAGAAAATGCAGAAAAACCATAGCATGTTGTTGCCATGCAGGGGGTGAAGGGGTGAAGTGAAAAATCAAACCCACCCCAAATTCCCATAACCACCCCCACCAAGATTTCCCCTCTCCCAAGTCCTCCCCCAGCACTTTGGGAAGACAGACCACATCAGGAGTGGGGTGGGGAAGAAAGTAGAAGTGTTAATTTTGATGCTTCTTTTAAGAAGTTTCAAATTTAACATAATTATTTTCCTAACTGGAAATGGTGCCACTGCTTTGATGAACAGGTTATCAAGTCAAAATGGCTCACTAGTGGTATGTGTGCCAGTTTAGAAACGCAGTCTAAAATATAAGAATTGCACAAAATACAAGTTTTTGATGTAATTTAAAATGAAATAATTATTAGTTACAGAAAGCCGTTAGAAGTGACACAAAGAAGCATTACTTTGAAAATCTCACTGTTAATTTCAAAATTAAACAGTTGCTTTTAATGTGTCCCCTGAGCTTCCGATTTTCCAAAGATGGATTCAGAATAAAACCATTTTGCTCAGAAAACAAAACCAAAAAAATATGGAATAGCACTCAAGACACCTCTACCCAGGACAAATTCTCAACAAACATAGTTGGAAGTAGGTTAGGATCTACTAAAGAAAGGCATCTGGTTAAACTGACGTTTGTACAATACATCTAGCAAACACAAGCTGAAACCTAGCAAATCTCCCATCTTGTAAAGGTTTGTCTAAAGGCTTAAGGAACTTCATCAAAAAGACTGTAAAACAAAAAATTAGACTTTTTAATACAGTGAAAAGAAATGCTGGAATGTTCTGAGCACCTAAGCATTTGGAAATTTATCACAAGTCACATACTACCATTAAACCCCCTGTTTTTCTCATTCCATTTTAGCTCTAATTAAGTAATACCCCTATACTTATTGTGCTGGTTTTGGCTGGGACAGAGTTAATTTTCTTCCTAGTAGCTAGTATAGGGCTATGTTTTGGATTTGTGCTGAAAATGGTGTTGATAATAAAAGGTTGCTTTTGTTACCGCTGAACAGCGCCGACACAGGGTCAANCGGCTCTGTGGGGCATATTTGCCGCCTGGGGTTAAACAACGACATTATTTACTTACTAGTTTAAAGAAGTAATTTTGTAAAACTTACAATTATAAGAATGTCAGGTTTAATATTGGGAATCTCAGCTGCCATCAGGTGTCTGTCCTCCTGTCTTGAGAAATCACCTGTATATAAAAGCTATGAGACACAAAGAGAAGCAGTTATTCTGATTACATGTCAGCAGTCTTCAAAAAGCTGCTTAAAAAAATATAATTCCTATAGAACAAAGAGAGTTTTAAGGAATTTATAATAAAAAGGTCACTTGTACTTGTAACTACAGACTCTTCTGATGTGGACAATGCTTACAATATCAGGTCAACAGTACTACAACACAAATATTTTAACCAAATAAATAAAGGTATTTCAAGCAGTACCTTAACTGCAACAGAATTAGGTAAACAATTATAAAGATTTTTTTGTTGTTTTGTTTGGGATATAAACATGCAGTTTTCAGCATTTTGCATACACACACTGACCATTAAGAATTAAAAATTGACATAACACAAAATACAACAGGTCCTAAGTGGAAGTACAACGTAGATAAATCAGCATTTACAGATCAGAATGTAAATATAATGAATATTCCAATAAAATTACTTTTAAAAAAAATCCTTCTAAGGTTTTTTGTTATTTAAAAACAAAGCCTGTAATCTAGCAGATTTTCCACAATGGAATACTCGTGTTCCACATTACACCAAGAAGTAATTTGTAAATGTTAGTAATTTTTAATGGATTCTTAACAGCAGGGTGGAATGCAGCTGTGCCCAAAATGATAGTTTCAAAACTGAACATTTTTTACTTAACAATCATTCTACTGATAAAAATGTGAATAATAACAAAACATACAGGCGGCAGCAGCAGACAACCAGTCTACAGGTAACTTACTATCACATTCCTCATTTGCTTCACTGGGAATTAAATAAAATAATGGATGTTAAAGCCAATTAAATTAAATTAATGGATGTTAAATCCAATCCATTTGAGTCATGCATAGTAAGAGGGAAATCTTTCTTCATCATGCCTTAATCAGCAAAAAAAAAGGCAGTAAGATACTCAAATTTTATTGTAATCATTGTAAATTCAGTTCTACTTCTATACTTTTTTCAACTTTAAACTTTTAAAATTCTCAATCATTATAAACTATGAACAAAGTCTGACTAGACCCCTCTTTCCTCTTCAAGGCCGTATGAAACTTTTCTTGGGCAGCGATTACCCTACTGAACTCAATTCATGAGATTAGTTTCAAGTCTCTGTTTTGGACACAGCACTGCCTGTGATTATATGATGACTTAAGCTCTCTGTGCCTAAACTTAATAACAACCCTATTTCTTTAGGTACTTTAGCATAAGAGTGTTATAAGAAAAATGTAACTCGCATACTTTGACAAATGCCATTTAAGCACTCAGACAGGCAGACATGGTAAATCAGAACTACAAAACCAAACATCTGTTTATAAATTTTACTAAAATGCAGCTTCCGTAAGACTGCCTCGGCTATCAGCTACCTCTGAGCGGACCAGCAAGGAAAACTATACGTTTACTGGTTCCAAGTCTGAGTCATAACCCACTCTCATAAAATCCAAACATTCTGCCTGGTTCAATACACGTGTCACTTGCTAGTTGTCATCACTGAGAAATACATGATCTAAGTCAAGGCCTCTCACCTTGAGTCCAAGTCTATTTGACAACTCCAGCCACAGTGGTGGGGCTTAACAGACAATAATAAATAATGACTAAGTTAGAATTCAGGCTTGATTTCAACTTTATAATAAAAAGAAAATACCTTCACACCAGCTATTTCGATCATAAACATGGCTGCTCCCAGAACATGGCCTGCGTGGTAACACCAGAATTTGATTCCTGCCACCTCTTTCACTTCATGGAAGTTGATGGTCTCAATCTTGTCCATGCTTTCTTCAAGGTCTGTTTCTGTATATAGCATGTCATCCGCTGATATATTACTGGATATAAGTGAAACGGCTAAATATCAGCTCATCTTACCAGCTTAGATGATAGAAACAGTTGGAAAAAAGTGTCTCTGAATTTTTCCCCACTGACAGTAAGAATCCAATTCAGCAATGCTCTGTCTCCTACATTAGAAATCAGGCCCAGGTACACCTAAGCAGAGTTAAAGTGTCTGTCTTTTGAAAGGCCGTGCTAGAATAGTCTTTTCGGTTCGTGATCTGCTCTGTATTTGTCTAAAAGTACGAACAGATTCCCAGCCCTGGACAGAAGTCTGACACTCAGCTTGTAACAGTCTTCAAAAACCAAACCAAACCACACTCTTCCGTTTGGCCCAGAACAAAAAAGTTAAAAGAGGACTGTGTATCACGTTTCTGACCCAAACTAGAATCTGCTGCATTGAGATATACTCAGCACCACTGCGCTTGCATACAAAAGACGTGTCAAGGCATGTAACAGAAGAAAAACAGAGAAAGAAAAAAAAGAGGGGGGAAAA
>VZTL01015739.1:0-11319 GCA_013400535.1 Scopus umbretta
GGGGCTAAACCACAACAGTCCTACTTCACGCTGAAAGGCTCATGTCTTCATTAAGTACCTGAAGCATCAGGAGGCACAGTATTAGTTACATGCAGGACTTCTGTATGGAACACCTTGCTCAAACTGGGGATATCCTTTGCAGTGGAGTACTAAGTTTGGGAGCTGGGAGGAGCCCAGCTTCTGTCCCCTCTCCTAGGCCCTATCCCAAGCTCTTCTGAGGCAAGATGCAGCCTCTAAGTCAGAGGTGAGTGTTTAATACAGGCAGATGGGGCGTAGGCAGACTGCTGCTGGCGGTGAGGAGAAAGAAGAGAGGAGAGAGAAAAAGGGGAAGTCAGCAGAGGAAGCAATGGGCCAGTTATCAAGAATTATGTAGATGGGATAAAGCTGCTGTCTTGGGAGTTGCCTTGCGTGCTTCCTATGAGCGCTTGGCACCATCACGTCTTGTGTCCAAGCCTGTGCAGATGGGAGGGAGGACATGCAACGTAGAGGATGAAGGTGGGAGGACAGTGATGGAGGGTAAGTTGCACAGGGAATTGCATTGGGAATCAAAATGCCTTCCAAGCACCCGCTGCCATTCTGCTTAATCTCCACATGTAGTCTTGACTTTCCTACATGGAGTTACGTGACAGGATCCTGCAAATACTGAGACTAGCAGGAGTCCGATTTCCTACATTCAGTCTTGTGTCTTGTGGTATGGCTATGACTTTACCATGACTTTATTGCAGGACTGTACATTTTAGAAATGGATATGACCTTGGGTTAAAGACTTTGAGAAACAATGAATCCACCACATCCCTTGGTGTGTTGTTTCAGTGGTTACACACTCGCACAGCTGAAAACAGCTACCCTTTATTTCAGACTTCAGTAAGTCTAAGTCTGTGCTTCAGAAATTGGGTAACCTTGCACTTTTGCTTATGATTTAACCTGTCTTTGCTAGGTGAAAACATTGCTAACAGTCAAGAATCTCTTCTGTATCTTAGCCAAATATTGGTTCATTGCACAGTTAAATATCCTTCTTTATAGCCACAGAAGTAGAAGCTTCTAAAATCTCTCCAGATACATTTGATTGNCCTTTTTTCAAAGAAATTTCTTTCTAACACTGTCAGTCCCCATGGCTGCTCCTGTGGCTGAAATCTGTCTCTTCCTATACACAGACACTATGATTCCCCCATTTCTTCGCTGCCTGAATTTCCTTCTGTTCTTCTTACCCCTTATGCTCTTCTCTTTCAGCTCTGTACTGTTCTCCCAGCTGCATATATAACATCTCACCTGGTTGCCAGTTTTATAGGAAGCAAATGCTAGTGTTTATACCTAAGTTAAAAAGGTAACACAGAATCTGAATAAGTATTTATTTCCTTAACAAGTAGATGAGGCTGAGGAAAGTGAATCTAAACATATTGATAAAGAAAACATTTTACACAAAACAGACTCTTAACCTGGTGTATGTTACCGGCCTTGTAAATAACATAAAGTCAGTGTGCATTAGGTGACAGACATAGAGTAACTAAACTGTGAGTTTCTTGGCAACTTTATGTACATCGTGACTTTTGAAATGTTTTATTTACATATGTGCTCACAGAGTGAAGGCATCCCAATTGAAAGACCTCAGTCCTTTGTAAGAGTTAAACTGTCACTGCATTCAGTGCTACAGCAGGATCCAGAATCAGTTCTGCAAGACCAGAGGCATTCTTGTGTCTATTTTGTAGTAATGTTTACATTTTACAGGACACTACACTCAGAATGAAATATTAACAACACAATTACAACCTTCATAATTTGGCAGATGTTTACTGACTTAAAATCTGGGTCTTTTTTTAGTGCCATTTAACATGCTTCACATTTCTGAAAGTACACATCTTTCATCTTACGAAAGTGCTAACTCAAAACCTTGAATTTTGCTTGAGCAGAGTGTGTTGTATTGTGTCTATCACATAAAATTACATCCCTGTACAGGTAAGCGGGAGTTAGAGCACAGGGCAAGTATCAAAGTCAGTGAATTTCATCAAACATAGCAGGCCACCATTTATACCTCTCCACAGAAATTAATTTTGTCTTTATTAATATCTGGGCCTGCACTCACTTGAAGCAAAATGCAGAACTTGGAGTTGAATGGAGTTGAATGGAAGTATTTTGGCACAACAGCCAACTCATATGATGATAAAAGTTGATCAGGTAATGGAAGTATGAGAAAAAGTAGATTTATAGGTATCATTCTGGCATAAGGGGCTAGTACTCTCTTATTACCTAAATTTAGTCCTTCTTCCCCATAAAGAGAGTGTAAAATCACTGAGCCTTTCAGCTACATTCCCATATAGGAAAAGAGCTGGAGAAGTGAAATTTTATTTATATGTATAAAGTTAGAACTCCAAAAGAGGTTATAAATAACAAAGCTATATTTGTTAGGTGAGTACAGAACTGCTGGATAAAAGTGCAGCTTCTCATATTAGTGGGGCAAGAACTGTAAATAACTTCATGAAAAGCATAATCCTTTACTAACCCTCTCATAGTATGGTCACTTTCCCAATGAATCCACTGCCAACAGTGAAATGTGCACCTGGCAATGCTAATACTAATACCATATGTCAGGATCTGTGCTAAGATATGTTAATTTAAGTGATTAAGGATTAGCAGCTTGGCCAACAGGTGCACCTTTGTGTGTACTCTATCGTTCAGCCAGACATTCACTCAAAAAATGTCTCTTAACGAAGAACATTGATGAAAAAAGCAGACAGTAGCTTCATGCAGCTGGCAAATCTCTTCCCTTTCTAATTCACATGCAACCAACTGGCAGGGAGTGCATGTGCTACGGTACAACAGCATCTAAATTCTGTTTGGAAATGTTGGGGACATGCATGAAACTTCCAATGAGTGTTGTCAGGGTGGGATTGTTGATATTCACTAACAGACAAAAGCCTTGATCCTAATCTTGGATATACCAGCTTCAATCTGAAGTAATTCCTCTGATTAATGTCATGGAGAATAGAACATGCCCTGCAGCTGCTGGTTTTCTTCAACAGTCAATGACCATTTATCATTAACTTCAAAAGGAACAAAATTAGGCCAACATCATTTTTAAAACCCTCCTCTTCATGTGTTTGTATGATATCTTAAAGGAAAAGCTATGTACAGAGAAGAGTTCCTGTGCTGGAAAGTATTAACAGCTAACAAAGGCCTGTTTATATGAAAGACACGTTTAGCTGTTAGCATGCTGTAATGCATAACCATTGTTATACATGTAATTATTGTAACTGATCCAGTCATCTGCACACTGATATTCTTGATTAGACTGAATGTATGGATGATAAACTGTTTCTTTTCCCAAGAAGTAAGATGGAGCAAGTCTCTGTAAAACAACAGCACTGAATTGGTATGTCAGCTTCCTTCGAATTTTAATGATTTCACCTGTTCTTCCATAATTCCTCAGTGCTCTGGCCATTTTCTGATATGTCATGATCTTGCGGTTTCCCTTTCTTTCTCCCCACAGCTCTGCAAGTTTCTCCTTGTTTTTGGAGACAAACTGGAAGACACCATTGGGCTTATCCACCCATTGGATGCAGTTTGCCATAGCTGGATCATACAGAGACTCATGGAGATACTCAAACAGTCGAAGTTTTTTTCTACCTATTAAGAAATAAAGGACGAAAGGTCAGAAGAGAACTCATACTTGTTTTAAAAGATGAGCAGTTGTCTTTTTTCTGGAAAGGATCTTACAGGCAAAAGCATGGGTAAACCTAATACCCTGTCACAAAATAAAAGAGCCGTATAAACTATTCAGTGGAAGACCAGCAACAGCAAATGGGATGATAACTCTGAAACATGTACAGATCTGTGGTGACAGAAAGGGATTTGGTCATTAGAGTTTCAAGAGCAGGTTATTCGGGGATCATGAAAAATATCTGGTGACTTCAGAGTGTGGTAGGTCTCAGAAGCCACTTTCAGCAATCTTCAGACACATGCTGTGCAGGTGCATGGTCAAGGAACTCACTGCAGGAAATTACATCCTGAGACAGTACAGGAAAGAGGTTCTGGAGAACCAGGCTGAATGTTTTTGAATAAAGGTTTTCCCTGCTCAATCAAAACTCAAAGATTTTGAGATTACTCCATTTTGTCCTGTTTGTTTCAGGAATGTTTTGAGGATGCAAGGTAGTCTCTGATATAAGAAAGGGTAAGTGGGTGAGTGGGAGGAGCAAGCTAGGTTTGAACCATAAACCTCACGTAGTCAATAAGGAGCTAGACCTTCTGCTGTGCTGTAGTTTTCTAAAAATGTGCAGAAGCGTCATCTTGCATTCCCGTGCAGAATAAAGCAAGCTCAGTACTGCAGTATTTGTCAGTTAACTAAGTGCTTCTCCCCACAGGCTCAGCTCTCAAACTTGAGTTTAACAGTGAGACTTATTTAGTTTCACTTAGGTCTTGTGGATCCCTCTCTCTGAAGTACTTCTAGTTCCCTTCACAAAGCCAAGGGTAACCAAGAAGCTGGTGTAAGGAAGAAGAATTGAAGATTATGAGACAAAGAGGAACATTTTGCAGAAAGGAGAGTCTATGCAGAAGAAGGGCTTCCACTTTAACCAAAGTGGAAACAAGCAGCTGCACCTAAAGTTCATAAAGTCTTGTCTTGCGTGGCTATTTTAAACTAGGAACAGGGGAAAAGCGACAGTTGCTAAGGAACACTGAGGTCAAGCCAAGACATCTGTTAGGGATGACAGTAATTCTGCATCTGCTGGTAAGGAAAGAGGAGAGAAGTGACAGTCAGATTAGGAAGAAGAAGAGCCTGAAATCGGAGGTACTTTCCAAAAAATTAATAAAGTTAGATTATCTAAATAAATATTGGCCTGTGACTGGAAGTACATATTCTACTAGAAATATAGTATTACCAGGATGAGAAGCTTAAAAGCAAACAGGTGAAGGACACTGCCTGGTCACAGTAAATGCTTCTTAGTCGGTGATCTCCTTAGGTCCCCTCCAACCTGAATTATTCTGTAAACCTATGAACCTATGGTAGAACAAGTAAGATAAGGGGAAAATCTGCAAAATACTGCAGACTGAGTCTCTGCTGGAAAATAATAGTGTAGCCATGTCTGCAGCAGCATCTAATTTCATGCTGTCTGTCCTCTTGGTTCAGCTATCATTTCTGCCCAAGCTTGTATTTCTAGACACATCGTCTCTAGCTGATGTCTCAGTTTGAGAGGGCTTATTGGCTCGTATGTGTTAATGCAGCTATGTTTCTAGAGCCCAGCTGTTATCTCCAAAGTGCTACACAATGCGGATGCACCAGTTTGGGCTGGGGGTAGTTCACATATGTCAGTACTGCACCTCATTGCATTAGCTAGTGGTGTTCATTATCAGGCCCTAAACATCAGTCTAAGCTAGCAGGCTAGTGTCTGTAGGTTTCTTATGTGGTCACTGGAGAGAGGCATGTTCCTCCAGATGGTGTTTCAGAGCATCTGCATTAGATTTCTATGCTGAATTGTCCCAAAGCAGCCTAATTCTCTCTGGCTGTGTCTAATTCAGATGCATTTCTAAGGACCTCTCTTGATTGTCTCCACTCACCTAGCTTTAGTTCAGATCATAGAATGGTCTTGACTGGACTCCTTTCAGAGGAAACCAAACTCAAAGATGCTTTCCAGAAGCATATCTAAGTCACTGCAGCATTCAGAAATTACAGCCAGCCTAGAGATTACCCTAAATAAATCCTTGTGAAACACATTAAACACAGACTTTGGGTCCTCAGTAATGGTTGTTTCATCTACAGATCTATTCCTAAAGAGACACTCTACTTGCTAGTGTACAGAAAAACTCTCATGTCTCAGTAAGAAGACAAGAAGACTGAATTTATTTAGGTATAGTGGAAATAGTCCACCAAATCACAGTTTCTGGCAGGAATATCGCCATGGACACAAAGAAACCCATAAGAGGACACAAAAAAACCCCATAAGAATAGTCTGAAATACATTCTGAAAATGTATGCAGTATGGCCTTCTGGAAAAGAAGACTGATAATAATGTAAAGGAAATATGACATAGGAAATGAAGTTTAACAGAACAGTAACAACTGAAGGCGAATTTAGATACTGACATGTAAAATTCCCCAGTGCAACACTGCAGAAGATTTAGAAAAGCAACATTTCTGCATTGAAAGGTTTTCATTTGCAACGGTGAATTTTCAAGTACTAGAAGTACAGAACTTAAAAGGAGAGGCTACTCTTCCCATTGTCCCCAGGAATTTGTTGTAGTAGTAGTAGTAGTACTAGCTATTAAGCAACAGAAACCGCAGTGTTCGGCATCAATGGGGAGAGATGATACCAAAAACTGACACCCTGTGGTTAAAGTTGAGAGAAGGGGATTTCAAAGAGCAGCAAAATCAGGAAGCTACTCAAAAAGACCCCATGGTCAAAAGGAGGTACAACAGCTCAGAGTGGAAGCTGTGTAAATCTCATCTAGCAGAGTCTTAGAAAGGGTGCTGAGTCCCAAACAAAAACCAAAGGATTAATGCAATAAACAACAATGGCACCCAACCTGTTCTTTCGGAAATAGATATCCACTCAAGTCAAGTCAACCAAAAGGAGCACAAAATTAGATATAAAAAATTCACACTGGAAGTGACAAAAGCTAAGAGGTAATTTGAAAAGTAAACAAAGGCAAGCATAAAATCAGGTGCAAAATATTTATGTATGTGAAAAACCTTCAAGAAAACCACTCCTTGTTGGACCACATAAAACAAAATAAGTTATTAAAAAGGATAAAGATGTTACTGATAGCTAGATTTACTTCTCTGCATCAGACTTCATCCCAGATGATTTGGAGTGAAATACATCTCTGGTTTGTTTTTCCATGTACTAAAGAAGAGGACAGAATAAGATGATAACAGATTTATCTTACCTTATGAGATTTAGCAGATAGGAATTGAACACTAGCAGTTGTATTCTAGTTACTATTAAATGTTAACTTATTTTTTCCTGTTAAAAGTAAAAAAATTAAGAAAAAGAGAAAGCATGATTTGCCAAGAGATTTTTTAAAGTAACGTAATGTACATATCAAGATACACTCTTTCTACACACCTTTCCCTGCTTTTGGCTGTCCAGCAGCAGCATGCATCACTTGGCTTTCTGGAGTATTCTGCAGCGTATGGTAGACAGTCTCATCTGCATAAAAATCCGCTGCACTGCTCTTCAAGAATTAAGACAATGAAGAGTTACTAATAGAGTACATTCTCTGTGGAAAAAGAAGCTTGTAGTAATTAACTGCCTGAAGCCCTCAAAATGCAACCTTTCATCACCTCACCCATGGAAGACTTTTCTCAGCCACGAAGGTATGCAACGTACTGTACCAGTAACAAGCAGCACCAATTTATGTCCAGTGGGAAGGACTGCCTGCCAGGGGAGAAATTATGAGGGAAAACAGAGTAATTGCCTCACTCTGGACCTTCAACCCTTCTGCTGGAAGCAGAGGAGGAACAGTGGACTCCGTTTCCAGAGTCAGTAAAAGAGAAGGGCCACCTGGACAGTGGTCCCTACAGACACTGTAGATCCTGTGTCACGTTGTCACTAAACTGCTGGTTGAAAATGGCCTTTTGTGGAATCTATTTACCTGAAATTATCTCCCTTGCAATATTAATTTTCCATCACTTCTGGAAGCCACACTCCCACTGTTTTTAAGAATGAATGTGAATTCTGCAGGCTGAAGCTGAGTTCAGAGTCCAGATAATGCTGGTCTTTCCAGCTCTTTTAAAGCAAACTGCTGGAGAAGAAATCAAAGGTGTGGTACTTTCTCACAGTAGGAGAAGCTGTGTGGAAGCTGGAAGTTGTTGTTCTCTTCCTGTTCCTGGGTAATAGAGAGAAGCCCTTTTCCCTAGTGTACTAGTAGGTTTGTTTGTTAGTTGTCGTGATACATGATGAACCACAGAGGAGCACAAGAGGTAAACATCTAAGATGAATCCTAAAAAGAGACTATTAACATGTTTTGCAAATATTTCCCAAGGCAGTTTCACCTGAATCATGACTTTCTGTTAGAGTTAGCATAATGATTCGTATTAGAAATCACAAATAGGCAGCCAATTTTCCATTTATGTCTGACTCGGGTATTAGTAACGAGTTCACTTACGATCACATTTCTCCAGCTATACCCTGGGTCCTCTGTAGATGGTGCTGCAGAGTAGCTGGGACTTGCTCGGAGGTGGTGGTGATGGTTGATCACAGTCAGGCAATTTTTGTAACCTAAGAATTAAGAGGATGGAGTAAAAACTTGCGTGAGTAAAAGGGAGAGAAGAGGGGAAAAAAACAGTGGCAAACAACCTAATATGCTACTGGGCCTGTCAAAAAAACATTTATCCTATGGCTGCCTTCTAGATAATAAACCCTCCAGAGCCAAGGTATTTCATATCAGCAGGTTACCCAAAATAATCGGCACTGTTACTGCTAATCACACCTGTAGGCTGGTTTTGTTTGCTTTCATAATGAAACGCAATATTTAAGATAAAATGTCAGGTATTTCATAGTATTATGAAATAGCTTGGTTAATAGAAAAAGGAGGGCCAAAGAAATCACCAAACATAATGAATGGGGTAATTATAGACTACTATACTACATGTATTAGAATGGAAAAGGGAATGTCACTCAGTTCTTTTGCAGGCCATTAGTACAATGCAAGTAAGAGTCTCCAGTCATGAATGGAGTGAAGGAGCATCAGAGCATCTGCAGTGCCTGAAAGAATGACACAGAAGGAACCCAAGACCTTAGGATGTTTAAAAGAAGCAGCGGAGAACACCAGACTGAGGCACTTGGAATAAATTACACACTGCAGATAGTCAGAAGATGTTGGAGGGTACGTCTGTTGCAAGTGGGCATGTGGGTGCAGCTGTGGGACATACTAAACACTGAATTGCAAGTGTTTAAAACCTCTCTCCATTGGCCGTAACAAGAGACACAGACAAGAACATTGCAAGAAATTACATATAGTGGGTTCTTCAGCATGTGTAAATTACCAGTGCAGTGGAGCTAAAAATTTAACAACAGCTGAAGATATGGCTTGATTGGTCTTATTTACATTTCAGTATATAACAGATAATATGTAAATAAACTTCCTTGTATGAAATGCATTCCATGCAGAAGACAGTAGATATTTTGTTCTGGACCTAGAAGGTTTGTGATATAGCCTCCTATTTTCCTTTCCTACCATTTCTGTTTACAACGTAAAAACATGAAACACAGATTTTAAATTTTATAGTAATTTAATTGTCAAAACCTTGCCCAAACTGGAACAATTTACAGCTCACCTGTATTTAAGTTTCATAAAGTAGAAAACTCTTGAAGCCAAGAAAAACACCTTTCTATTAATTATCCAGACTGAAACTATCATTTCTGCATAAAAATATTTTAAATTTACATTTTCATGTAAAAAAAGTAGTTGTGGAAATTAATTTCACCTGTTGGATTCTTGGTCCTTTTTTTTTTTCTAATTTTTTCACTGGAATTAACTGTTACATAAGTTTATTCACAGCATAAAAGGGCATTTTTCAATTAAAACATTAAACTGGAAAATGGCTATTGCGCTATCGTCATATATCCTCTGATTATAGGAAATCTGAGCTCAATGCACCTAGGCTAGTACTGGGGGGAAGGCAGAGGGGGGTTGTCCAACCGTTTCCCTGTGCTGTGACATGGAAGATGCATGCCACACTGGGCAATGCATATTATTCCCCCTTTTCACCTCCCAAGGTACCCTTCTGCTGTCCATTAATCCATGTCTGGGAAATTACTCTCCCACCTACATGTCTTAGGATGTGCGTTCCTTAAAAATACAAAATGGTAAATGAAATGGAATAATCATCTTTTTTTACCTGGTAAATACTGCATTTCTTTGTCAGAGTGCTGCTGCAGTACTTCTAGTGCATCTTCGAAAGCCTGGCCCAGTACGTCTTGGTCAGAAAAACTCTGCAAGAACATTTTTCTGTCAGGAGCCAGAAAGGACCAGGCTGGTTCTTTCAACATTTTCAGTCAGAAAATCCCAAATAAATACAGTGATTATATAGAATATACATCCTCCTGGAATATGTCTTTTGCAGGCACTGAGGCATTACCATAATCGTCTACTATTATGAGAAAGTTCTCACTGCTTTGAGAAGTCTCTTTGAGGTCAGTGGGACAACTCACATGGGTAACATTACTCACTCGTGCAAATGTTTCAAGGTTCATTTCCTTAATTTGCAGCAGAAGTTTACATAAAGGGTGTTACTGCTATTGGTGTGCTTTATAGTATGTAATATCACTTGAGTAACATGATTTATAAAGCCAAAGTTATCATTCAATAACATTGACATGACAAAAATTATTATGCACAAGTTATGAAGCAGTTATGCAGAGAAAATGCTATACTATGCCAGTACAGGAAACGAAGTGTGTATTTCCAGAAAACTGTTTATTGTCGTTTTAGAACAACTTGTTCTAAAAAGCTAAAAGAAGCCCCCAAAATCTGAGGTTGCCTAAGAGTTTTCTGTAGCATATTTGAAGTGCTCTGTAATGAAAGAGAATAAAAGCATTGTAGACTTACCATTATTTAGATATCAAAACTTGAATCCTGTTTAAAATAAACAATATTTTTAAATTGTATATCTTAAAAAAAACACTAATTCTCTCAGGGTACATAAAATTAATGAAATGAAATAACTCCACATTATTTCCAGTGATGGAATAAAATATATTTAATAATACGTATAAAAGTAATTTAGGATTAGAAAGTGGTATTTTAATGAAATTAAATTATTGCAACATTGTATCTTGGCATTTTAAAATTCATACTACTTTTTGTTACTAAAGTTTCCAGTTTCATTAATACTGCAACTTTTAGATTACTATCCACATTACTGTAAACACATTTTTAAAGGCATTATGAAGTGAAAATGTGTTGTTGCTGACAGTCAGTCTTAGTTAGCACAACTACTAATTTCCCAAAGAAAATACTGACCTGAACAAATGCAAATGTTTAAGTCCTTTTGGTTTTCAGACATAGTTGAAACAAATTTAGTTTTTTTCCATAACAATTAGCATATGACTGCATATGAATATATATAAGCTCTTAGACTAATTGTGAGTTCCAGAAGCAAATCTGATTGTTTAATAAACAGTGAAAATAGACACATTTTCAGTGAGTTTAACATGGAGTATACTTCATATACAACATTACTCAGAAACAATTCCTTAGTACCTCTTTTTTGTTACAGATTTATTTGTTACAGATTATAATGATCAGGTTTTGTTGCCTTGCAGGATTTTTTCCTGTTCTCATTTGCATTATTATTTCAAAATTGTAACAACAATAATAATAATAA
>VZTL01015741.1:0-15520 GCA_013400535.1 Scopus umbretta
GTTCCTTTCCATGTTCCTCCCCGAACATCTTAAGCTCTATTTTCTCTTGTGCTAAATAATGTTTTGTACTACTGAATTATAAGTCATTTTAGAAATCTGTTAAGACAAAGTACTCAAACATAAGTTGGACAAAAATATTGGATAATTTGTAGTATCTTCCTTTTGGGTCTGTTTTTCACTGAAAGATAAAAGGAAAAAAACATTCTTATGTTTCCAACAATATTTTTAGCAATTAACCACACATCAAAACCCTCACATCTTTGCAGCTCAGCACTGCATTTTCTCCACAGTTTCTGGCTGGAAGAGTCTCCTTAGATTAGTCTGAGAGACTGATCTTTTCCTTTGGTCATGTGAAAAGACTAATCCATTATTTGATTAAACTTAAATAAAGACCACTGAGATGTAGGAAATCCATAGTTTTCTGCATCAAGATGCTTATATCTAGCTGATCATGACCCATGTTTTTATCTATCATCCTATCTCAAGAAACAATTTGCAAGTTCTGAACACACAAATTATTGGCATGTACCCCCACTTCTGGCAGCTTCAAGACTTTGTAAGTCTGTAAAATCTAACATCGCAGCAGCATGGCTTAAATGTCTTCTGAGTAATGCGCACTCACAAACATCCAAATATGAAGCTTGTTCCTTCAGGGGATCAGCTGCATGTATAGCAGTACCTTCTCCCCATACCTGCAGCCCAGAGGCTGGTGGTTATGCCTTCATTAAACATGGATGCAGCCAGCTGAAAGGACAACTCAGGAATGCTTGAAACCAAACATACCAGTTTAAAAAGCCACTGTTTTCTGATGTATACAAATGGGCTAGAACTGTCTGGGAATTTTCTAACAAACATTTTTCCCACTGTTTTAAAGTGTCAGCTAGACAAAACTAAAACTTTCTTCAAAGATGTACCCGTATCAATTACACAAAAGAAATCACTGTTGTGTGCATGCAGAGGTTCATTAGAATGTAAGAGAAGGAACACATATAACCATGAGATTTCAATATGATTCTGATAAAGAACTTTTTAAGGTGTTTGCTGTGATGAGGCAATCAACCTAGTCAAAGTTTTGTAATTTTCCCCTGACATTAAAATGCCTACATCTTTCTTTGGATCTGATTCTGTTCCTACCTACAACTTTATGGGTCGATCCAAAATTCACTGATGTCAATAGAAGTCATTGTATACTTGGCATTTGAGGAGACCATACATATAATTATGCAGTAATTACATTTATTTTATTTAATTAACATAATTTGATTTAAGTTTATGACAGTGTTGCCAGAGAAAGCTGGAGACTGGTTCTAGTGACCCAGCAGTTCTTTCATGTTAATATAACCTCCTCTGCCCAAACATAAGAAATAATTCCTTTGATTTGATTGAAACCATAACCTTATATGAAGGAATTATGACTGCTACTAGCTAAAATATATGGAAAAAGTGGAACATTTTTAGTTGAAAAAATTTAATTTGTCAGAATTTCAAAATTCACAATTCTGGACCTGCTCCAGTAATTCTCTGTCAGGTATCCTTTACGCTCTACAAACAAGGTTCTTGATTTTCATGTTTTACTTAGTGATGCATTACTACTTATCAGGGTGAAGATTACCTTAGTTTTACTCACATACAATTATTTATCACACTCATTTAATGTTTGAAATTAATTATATTATCCTGCCTCCACACTTACTCTTGTGTAAAAATCAGCACAGACTTATTCCCAGTTTGGGTGACACTGGGGTTACTAGGTGTCACATTCCTAATCAGTTACTGCAGTAGATCCATGATATTTAACACTATGTAAATCATTGAGGGCATATCAGATATGCACCAAATACTGACTAGACTGAGTGTGTTCACCCTGCCCACAGCACAGGAGTATGATATTGAAGCAAATAAGTTTACACAGCTCAAAGTGAGCTACATGTACTTCCTATCTCAGTTGTCTCTGTTCAACATTTCCATTTCTGGGACTGATGTGTGCAGAATCTGACTGTTTCCCACTGATTTTGATGGCAAGTATGCAATTTGTGCAACAATTTCAAGGACATTTCAATGTTATCTTTTAGGGGGAAAAAAATAGGTGGATGGATAAATGCATAATCAGTTATGAGTCTGTTTGATACAAAAAATAGAAGTCAGGCATGTCAGCTTGTACAAACTGACACAAGTCAGTGGAAATCAGAAGAAGGGTGACAATGTACATGTGCTGAGAGCCTGTCACTAGAAGTGTAGTGATACAGTGCAGGAAAGACAATATTCTCAATTATTTGCATTAATACAGTTACATTATGCAGGATAAAATAATCAGGGTAAATGTTCTCATCTTTTACAGTGTAAATCAACCTTAATAATTTTTCAATAGAAAGAAAGTGCTCCTGCTGACAAGTGACTTCATAACTAAGGTTTCTGCTATTTTTGTTATGAACAGGATATTCAGCTATATAATCTGATTACCATGGCAATTCCTATGCTCAGTAAGATTCACCAGCTATTAAAAGTAATATGAAAACTGAATGATGAGCAGAAAGCCGCAATAACAGAGAACCAACACAGGGAATCTAGACAAGCAGATGAAATGATCTGAAATGCAAAATGGCTAGAACAACAGAACTCTGGACATCCCATTTCTTTTGTGAAATGTTGGTAATCCTAACAAGAAGTTATTAACCACTCATCCTTGTATTTTGCACGAATAATACCGCACATCCCAATACTTTGCAGAACATTCATGATGTAGTGACACAAAATGTCCACCTACTAAATCTCCATTAGAGAAAACAGCACTCTAGGAGGACTATCACAACACTCATCATATGCAGCATGAGACTTGAGGGCATTATAGCACAAGGCTGGTGATGGCTACTGGTAGGAGAACACTCATTTTTAGGGGTCTTGTTGGTAACAAATCCTAAAAACGACATTCTTTCACATTATTGTTTTTCTCCTCCAGATTAGATTAACAGTAATTTATAACTGGTGTGACAGGACATGGCTGATAAACTTCATCGAGTTTTACCTGGTACCACTGGGTCCTGGTGATTCTGTAATTTGTTATGTTTAATGGTGGTCTTTTTCTTACTTTATATTTGAAGCTGTTAGCTATGTCTCTGTCTATATTGTCCTGTTTCCTGTTTTATAATTCTTCAATTAACAGAATATTATTAAATTCCATTAGCCAGTAGAAATACATATGGAACAGAAGTCTGAAAGATCCACAGACAATGAGGGTTAAGTGAAGAGACATAGAAAACCCCATGTATGTCTGAGCTCTTTACTGTGTAGCTGTAATTTCACCTGGCTAGAAACCAGTGCATCCTATTGTAGATCAACGTCCTAGGGAATTAAGTCAATAGAAAAGTAAAATTAAATTAAAAAATAAATACATTTGTAACTAAGTCAATGGTGTTAATTTATAACTTATAATTTATAATTAATTAGTTCACTGAGAGTATCTTAAAAGGAAATTTTGTAATCAGCTTTAAGATAAACCACTTGGAAATGACAGCAATGTTTTCTGTTTCACTTGTGCTTTCCAAGCCAAAAAAAACTTCTGGCTTTTATAGTAAACCTTCTAATTACTGTTGAGCACCACATATTTTCCAGGAATAGAACTGAAAGAGGCAATTTCTGTTATATGGGACAATCAGTAATTATGTGCCAGGTAGGGTTATTTTCCACACAGAGTAATGGTTCTAGTTTTCAATATCCGAATGGTTGCCCATGATGATTCCAATTGTATTCTCCTGCCCCTTAAAACACACACATAAATGAACTCAGTCCACTTCCTAAGAAAAGTGAAGGGGGAGAATTAGGAAATCAGAACATCTGACCTGGTAAATGCTGTTTACTCACACACTGTTTTTGCCAGGCAAATCTCTGCGGAAACAAAATTCCAGTGAATAAATGCATTATCCTTGCAGTAAGCACTATTACACACCCATTTATTATCAGCTAGCTGGTCTGAAGGGAGAAAGTCACTCAAATCTTTGCTCATCGACCTTTTTACTTATTTATAACTAGGCCCCTGAGTTCTGCAGGAATCTGGCTGTCTGGTACTTTGGTGTCAAGCACTAATGCAATAGGATGAGGACAGGACACACGGCTGCATTATTTAATCCTTGGCTTACTGAGTTTCAGGCCAGGCATGTTACCAGGACCATCACCTGAGTTTCACAAGGAAATCAGGTGAAAAACAGAAAAACTGGGAGCCAAGCTCAGAGGATCCCAGCTGCCCATTGGCTGGGCAGGAGGGCACTTGGACTTCAGGACTGAAAGGAAACCACAGTGCCTCCTCACCCAGCCATTCCTGCACCTTCCTGCCCTAAAAAAATCCACAGGCTTATTCAGATTCAATGTTCAAGAGACCATGCAAGGCATCGCATTATTAATGTCTTCCTAAGCATTACCTTCGCTCCAAAGGGTGACTCAAAAATTCCTAATTTTCACAAGGTCTGGGCTTCTCTGATGTTCTCTTTTGGTTCACCCTGCCCTTTATGGAAGAAAAAGAGTTGAACAGCAAAGTTAGGCCAACACACCTGGAAGAGGTGCCCCCCACCTCTGCTTTACTTCTTAAGTAGAAGGCCGGAGCCCTGCCGGGGTCTCGCTGGCGACCGGCCCCTCGGTTGCCGCGGCAACGCGTCAACACATGCAAATTTTCCTGCCGGCTGCCCGGGCGCCGATTGGCCGACGCCATTGTTCGGTCACCGAGAGGAGGGAGGAGCCCGTGTTCGTCTGGGAGCGGGCAGAAGGGGCAGCTCCGCCCTCGCCCGGGCCACTGGCTCTCGGGTCCCTGTCCCTCGCTCGTCCTGGCTGCTTTGGAAGGGCATGGGGAGCTCCTCAGCTGACCAGCTTTGGGGGCAAAACGTGTCTTTTCCTGCCGGGCAAGGAAGAAGAAGTATGTGTACGGGGAAAGTCTACCTGATCAACTTAACACCTGCAAGTTTTTCCGTGGGGAGGGTCCCCAGTCTCCCCAGAAGACCCCGCCCACGGATCTTCTCTCAAACCTTTCCCCTTCTTGACTAGGTGAAAAGGGACAAACGGCCCCGTTGGGAAGCCCAGGCAACAGAGAAGAGTAAGAGCATAAGGAGCCCTAATTCCATCTCCAACACAGGCACTGTTCTCATTCAAAAATTCACAGGTTTTGGCCGAAATGTTTCAACATTTTTCTAAATTTAACATTTGCAAGCTTCGTATTCTCCATGGAAATTAATTCTACAGAAACAAAGCTAAATAATTGCTATAAGAAAGCACCACTGGTTCAAACATTCCCGTTGCAAGTCGGCAGCGTCAAGCGCAAGCCCACAGCGCTGCTTCCATTCTACCCCTTTCTGCGTAACAAATTTCAGTTGTCAGTTACTGAAAACCTTAAGGTACATAACAGTCATAGTTTGCTTAGAGTCTTGGCAAAAGCAAGGTCTTCTGCTAAGCAACAGATATCTACTGCAAACAAATTCTAGTATCCATTTCACATTGAAATTTTTGGTGCAGCAGATATGCTGCTATGGCAGATGTGAAGCAAACCTGTCAAATGAGTTTTTACAACATCACATTCTTTGACCATCTCCCCTAGCAGTTTTAGCAAGTTCTCTAAATCATGCTAATTCCCAAGCCTGAGATACAAAAAGGGAAATGACAAAAGGCTTTCAGCGAAAAATCAGGTTGTCTGATCCGAACAAGTTGCATTGCAAAACTAGGGTGTGAAGGAGAAAAGTGATAGCAGGCTAGGTCTTCTGACACTGCAGTACTAGTACGGTAAACAATTAAACGTTATGCTATATATGGCAAAATATGTTTATCAAGTGAATAACAGTTGGATTACAAGCAAATGGCATTTAACCTTCACCTAGCTTTAGGGCTAAAACGCAATTTGTATTGCACAAAATTGTCAGCATGACACAGAGCTCCCACCTTCTAACACAATTTAGACGCAGACCGGCTTTTTACCAGTATTTGCAAGGTGCTTTGATGCTAGGAAAAATACAAGAAAAAATTATTTCATCTTCACTGATTCTGTCATCCAAAACTCTTAGCTTCAGGTTATATGAGGTATACGAAACTGCGATGACTACATGTGGCAGGCAGGTAAATAAATGCTAAAGAATAACACTGCAGCTATGGAGTTGAAATCCGGGAAGTATTAAGATTGAAGTTACCCTTTGCTTCATAGATCTAACAGAAAAGTTATAAAAAGAAAAAGTATGCTTGCATTTTGTAAACACTCGTATTCACCTGTGTGTCTGCAGAACATACAAACAGTATTTTTCTCCATTGTAAGATTTTATGTGGAATCCCTATTAGTTGTAGACAGATAAGACTTGTTTCCACATGTGGTGTCCCAGATATCAGTGCAAATGTCTGGAAATGGCAAGGGAAGTATTCACAGTACAAGATTATTAGATAAAACAAACCCCACCTTACCATTTTTTTTAATTTGAAAAAACAAAAGTGCCTTCATTTTCTAATGATCTAATGAATAAAGAGGAACAAACTAAATACCTCAACTCCTATTTAAAAGCCCACCCCAAAGCCTTAAAAAAGTTCTCATCAAGGTGATAGAATATATTTTATGTTACAATAACAGTCAATAAAATAGACTAATCTTTGAATAAGTTACCATGCATATAAAACCTGGTAGGTTTTTATATCAATCTGTTCATACCAACAATATATTAAAAATTGGTGACAATGTTCCAGCTAAATTCCTTGTTGGCATTTTATGTATGTACGTATGCATGCTTGTATGTGTGTAGATGTTTACACATCTGAAAAACAAAAATGGACAACCCTGAAAAATGTTTGCTATATTTCATATGCCATACATATGGTTTACTGCAGCTGACTGGTACAGATTTCTGTGCTTTTTTAAATTGCATGGTACCAAATTGCCTTTAATCTCTTTTGGTTTGTATCTTTTCAGTACTCCATCATCAACCCTTGCTGACTAGATAAAATACAAATAAAATACACAGGAATTACTTTTACCAGAGGAAGAAAAACAGCAGAAGTTAATTGCTCTCTACCATGTACCTTCTTTAAGCTGGACTAAATCACATAATTGACAAGACACTCCCTGGAACAGGCTTTATTATATGAAGTAATTCACATTTCATGTATGTATGCAATTAGGGAGAATTTATATGGACAAGAGTATAGTCTCCTCTTTTTTTTTTTAATTTTTCCTTATTGCTTAATCAATAATAATGATGATGGCCTTAATATTTTCCAAACAGTGCTTCCTGGAACAACAGGAAGGGTCACTGAGAAGCCATGAGAAAATGTAAGAAATAATACAGTAATTTATCATAGGATACCAATGTGTCTGAAAATTTCCCAAAGGGTCTGACACAAACATCAAAAAAAATATTTGTATCTGAGCAAGACAGGAACAGCCCTGATATAATTACTTTGCACATATTTTTGTAACCATCATACCAGCTAATAACTCTTTTGCCTCTGTTGCCCTATTTTGCGTCCTGCAAAACTCTGGGTGGGATCCTATCTAAGGGTCAACTTGGAAGCGGCAGATGAACAATAAACAAATCAAGAGTACGAAAAATGCCATTAAAAGCAGATTGGATAGGGTGAAGGTGAGAGGTCGCCAATTGCTAAGACTTCTTTATTTTTACTGTTTATTATAGCTCATTTGCTCATGGAGAGAAAATAAATGAGGGAAGTCCATTTCACTATACATTATTTTTACTTCCTAACTTGCTTTTCTGGCAGTTCAGAAGTGTTTGTTATATGGCTTTCCCATTACGAATGTTTCTTTGTCCTGTGAGTTAAGCAGTAATGTTAGGTTCACTGAAGACTTTCTTATGATGTGTTTTGGTAACTGAAGATGTAAGAGCTTGACTATTCAGCCCATGAAATCAATCCATGTTTAATATGATTCAATTGTTGTGATGGCACTAGTTAGGAGACCAATATATTTATTTTTTCACATTGCCTTGTTAGATGCCATCCTTTTGCTTTACTCCACAGATTAGCATGCAAATGCTCCAACAAAGCGTGCCTTCAAAGCATCTGAAAAGATGTCAGTAACTGAATTACCCTCTGGGTTGAGGAACTTTGCTTTCTTGAGGAAAAGAAAGGTTACACTGGGGTTGAAAGGACCATGTGCCATATTTTCACTACCATTTCTAATGGACAGCCAGAAGACAGAAAAGATCATGTTGCAGCTAAAAACACAGTTCAAACATGTACAACCAGATTTCCTTTTGAAGCTGGAAGTCTTCCCAAGGGGGATGGATATGGCTGCAGCTGAAGCAACAATTTTTCACACGTTGAAATACTGCCACACATTCCAAAGCTGGACTACTCTAAGCAAATTACACAGTGTTAATGACATTTCACTGTGTGACCACCTGAAAATACCTAGTGCTTTTTTTTTCCTCCCCAAACTCTATTACCTCACAATTACGCTCCTACAGTACCTCTGATAATAATTCTCAGTAACAAAGATAGGCAGGAGAAATGTCAAATCCTCTGAATTAGTATCATTAACAAGAGAAAGAGAAATTCTGAGACTGAATTTTGAAACTCCAAAATGCAATAAGGGGATGGAAAGGATCCTCATGTTTAGACAGAAGAAAAACAAACCCAATATTTAGAAGAAGCAACAGAAGAATAAATTGCAGCATGACGATGGTGAGATGATGAACTTCCTGGAAAACTTGCATGAAGAAGAATTTTAATTAATGCATTGAATGTCTCTCTCTTGGCAAAAGGGGTAAAATTGTTAGTTATGAGAGACATCTGCACGTAAATTTTTCCTGTGAATGGTTGTGCAGTGCTTTAGGCTTTAGTCATACACTGCTCACTCCTTCACAAAGGAGGCAATTTATATTGCCCTGGATACTACTATTAGTTTACGCTCCCTCTTCAGGACTGTTGTTGCAGTACATGGTAACCATGTTTATTGGCCTGCCTTCCCAGAAGGCAGCCTGAGAGTCATCACTCCTCACACACTAGAGCTCTCTGCAGCGAGTTTCCTCCCCTGACTGCCAAGAACATCAGATGAATTGGATTTGCAGAAATCCGAACTCCTCGCCTCCAGCTCAGGGCAGCCCAATGCTCCTCTATACAGACTATACGTTTCTTCCAGCCCCCTCGGAGTGGCTGACTCATTGCAGCCTCACGCAGTCTGCCATTTCACTCTCTCTCGCTTCTTGTTACATCCCACATAGGCAGCCACCATTGCCAAAAGCTGTCCCAAGAGCTGGAATCACTTTGTCTCCAGGGCAGCCTGCTCTGCCCTGCGATCATACTGCAGAGGCATTGATGAGCACCGTGCCCCTAGCCTGCAAGCATCAACGCCTAGATGCAAACTGAAACAGCAACACCTTAGCTGCAGAGGAGCCCAGCTAGACACAGTGTACTTCAGAATGAGGCAATTTTCTTGAGAACAGACTTTCACCCTTCCAGTCATTCGTATTACTGCAGGCTGGACAGAGGATGTCCTTCCCTTTACACATCTTTTGTAACTAGCATACACCCTTCACTTCATAAGCATCCTTCACATCAAGAAAATAATAAGTAATGAAGGCCTCCAATAAAGCAGAAAAAGCTTAACAAAACAACAAAAAAAGCGGCTGAATCTGTATAAAGTGTAGTTAAATATAAACCCAACAGATTTAAAACAAGGAATAAACTACCAGAGGACAAACTGTTAACTTATGCATTGAGTTCTTCATCCCCTCAAATCTCCAAATCAAGTCACCTGACTTTAGGAAAGACAAGTTTTAGCCTAGCTGTAAAATTAGCTGGATGAAATACTATGGCCCATGATATACACTAGGTCAAACTAATAATTTGTTGATCCCTTCTGTTACATAACAGAACATGAGTTACATAATTCTTCCTAAGTAGTCCTACAGGGAATTAAACCTCAGTGACTGTCCTGGTTTCAGCTGGGATAGAGTTAATTTTCTTTCTAGTAGATGGTATAGTGCTGTGGTTTTGATTTAGGATGAGAATAATGTTGATAACACACTGATGTTATCAGTGCTAAGCAGTGCTTACACAGAGTCAAGGTCTTTTCCTGCTTCTCACACCACCCTGCCAGCATGTAGGCTGGGAATGCACAAGAAGCTGGGAGGGGGCACAGCTGAGACAGCTGACCCCAACTGACCAAAGGGCTATTCCATACCATATGATGTCATGTTCAGTATATAAATTAGTGGGGAAAAGGCGACTGGGGGTCCACTGCTTGGGAACTGTCTGGGCATCAGTCAGCAGGTGGTAAGCAATTGCATTGTGGATCACTTGTTTTGTATATTCTTTTATCATTGTTATTATTTTCCCTTCCTTTTATGTCCTATTAAATTTTCTTTATTTCAACCCAAAAGTTTTACTTTTTTTTTTTTTTAATTCTTTCCCCCACCCCANTTTTTAATTCTTTCCCCCACCCCACTGGGGGTGATTGAGCAAATGGCTGTGTGGTGTTTAGCTGTCTGCCAGGTTAAACCACAACGGTGACTTAAACCCCTACCTTTTCTATTTGCAGTTACATGTTAAAGATGTGTTGGGTTTTTTTTACCTACCAGCCTCTCACTTCCAATTTCTTCACAGTATCCCCCCACAAAATAGGTCTCCAGGTAGAACAGCTACAACTGATTCCCTGTCTTTGCCTTTTTCCATCCATGAACTGCATTGGAAATTAAATAAGTCAGGAATAATGCCAGCAGAAAGGACTGATTTCCAGTTCTTCCTTAAAAATCCCTCTTAAGCAAGACCCAGAATTCAATTACAGCCAAAAAAGACAAAAACTGCACTTAGACCAGTTTTTATCCCATACTTCTAAGCCAAGATGTCACTAAAACAACAGCTGCATATTATAAATGTGGCATGGGATCTAAAATCTCTCTGCACTCAACTGAGCAGTGAAGAAAGTCAGAGATCCTCCAGTCTTCAGATAGGTCTGAAAACACTTGAAGGCCTCCAATGTGTAGTCTATCAAGGCATCAAAGTAAACACACACCAAACGTGAAACATCCTTTGAGGCCTTTCTTGAGAACATGGAATTATATTCTGAAAGCAGCCAGGCAAAGTCGGTCTGAAAAGCAGAAAGTGGTCACACTGCAAGATCAGCAGTCCCTTTGTATTAAGTGCGTGCAAGCATCTGTCACTGTCATATTGGGCACTATCTCCCTTTCTTCTCCCTGCCTCCTCCTTCCTTTTTCATTTTGTAATCTTTCCTTGTCTCTTACTTTTTTTCTGGATCACTTTCCATTTATACTCTGTATCCTCCTAACACTTGACTTTTCTAATGCTGTTTTCTTCTCCTGTGGCAAACCTGCCAGGGGCAACTTCCTTCTTCATCCTCTTTCCCCCCCAGTTTTCTTTCCCTCTCATTTCACTTTTCAGTATGCACTCCCTTTCGTCTTCATTGCCCAGCTGTACCATTTGAGCATTTTCACTCTCTTTTCTCAGCCACTCATCTGTTTCAGCCATAAGTTCATCTTCCCAAACATCTACACTTACCATCCATCTTTGTAAGGGATACTCTTCTAGATGCCAGTTTTCCTCAGGCACATATCCATTTACTATTTGACATGTGTGAGTCACTTGTAACTGGAAGCACCATGTTGAACACTGAATTCACTCATGCAAAAAACACTTCCAGTTCTCCTTTAGCATTTCTGCTACTTCCTCTCAGTCGTATTCTAGATTTCTCTGAGCCTCTGTAGATACCACCAGACCCCACAAGTTCTCTAGGATTTTCTATTCTTCTACTAATTTTGCACTCACTTTTTGCTGCTAGAGGAAGCAGAGGAGTGGAAGACATAGCATGGGAGCCATTTCCAATTGGCATCAACTGCTTAAGTCAGCCTTTCTGCCTGCTGAGAAGCAGAAGCAGCAGCTGTGCCCCTCTCTTTCTTACAGCCTGATCCAAAGTGGGGAACATGACAGATCTGGCTCAGCGCGAGGAGGGGAGTTGCGAAGAGATAAGTGAGGGCTTTACAATGAGGTTTCTGAGAAGGTAGGGACCAAGATACAGAAGAAGCCACATGGTCTGCAGGGGAATAAAAATGTCCGAAAAAGGCTTCTGAAAATCAGACAGATGGATCAAATGAAGGGGCACATCCCTTTCCTGTAGGAGGGGAAGCCCTGCAGTACAAAGAGCCCCATTAATCTTCTTGCTGTAAGTGGATTCAAAGCTGTAATAATGGGAGACAACAAAGCTAATCTTTTTCCCACTTTTCCCTCTGAAGTTGATCCCCACATGTTGACCCCTCTCAGTACCTGCATGAGTATTTTCCCTTCCTATATCCTCCTCAGCCCTCTGCATATTAAACTAAGCAGCTCACTTCACATTCCCTGAGCTCAGAGGATTTCCTCGGCCCTTCCAAGTCCTGTATGATGCAAGCATGCCAGACAAACATTTAGCCCTCAAATGTACTTATGTGGCCTCTTGTTTTCCCGTTGTGTGGCTCTGAAGGGTTATGAAAATAAGAGGCCAAACAAATTCATGCCAGCAGTAATTCCAGCCCCACCCTGCAGAATGGGCAGACACCACATGGCCCAAGGAACAGCCAAATTTCATGATTACATTTAAATAAATGTTGATAGTTGAAAAGACTGCTCTGTTTCCCCCAGTTTTTCTCTCTCCTCATGTTCCTTCACTGCAGGGGGCTATCAGCACCTTGACTAACTTGGCTACAGCATGACATGAGGAGACTTCACTCTGTAGGACAAAAAGTTCCTCTAAAAACTTGAAAATACCCATGTAACAAAGCAGTGCTAGGAAACAGGATTTCAGCGAGCACCACAATGGTTAATGATTTTGGGGGTTAAGAAAAAGGCACGTATGAGGTGGGAAGAACTAACTGTTTTTCCAAATATTTTAAGTTCAGTGTTTGCCAAGAGCTGCAGGAGGGAGACACAAACAGTAAAATTAATAATAAAAAATAAAGGATTTAGAACAGTATTTCACTTCTTTTTGCAGGCGGTTTGGGTATTTTATTTGTTTGCTCTGCTTTTTTTCTGGACTTGGCTGCAGGTACCTGTAGTATTATCTAGACAATCCAGACAGCAATTTATAGTTGCTTTTTGTTGAATTGTTCACAAGATGTATGGGCATCACATTCTGTATCTCTTTATCCCCTTGTTCTTTTTCTTGTCCTTAATTCTGTGACAGACTTCTACACTCTGCTTCTGTCTATATATGAACAGTACTTTTGAGTATTACCAGAATTAAACAGGAACTTCCATGAGTCATTAGAAGAGTGGATTTCTTGTTACCTTCTTCAACAAGGAAAAAGTAGATACTGCCTATAAATGAAACCTGTTTGTTAAATGACATATATTCAGGAAAAATGCAAGACAATGCTCAATCCTATTGTTTTCTGAGAACTGAGAATATGAGTTGCTTGCTCAGCCATTTCACTTTAGCTTCTCTGTCCTCTGTGATATGAATGCTGTCAATATAGATTAAACAGGGCATGTGAGGTTATTTTTAAAGAACATTGTATGGTCAAAAAATTTAGAAAAGTTTACTCTACATTGTTTGGAAATGCTGCTGAAAACTTTGCAAATCATATCTCTGTCATTTGTTTTATTTTTTTTTAATGGCAAATACTGCATTTTTTTAAATTGTGTTACTAAAGAAGCTTGCAGTGTAGCTCAGACTTCATTGTAACTTATTACTATTACTTCATCTTGAGGTGGCTTGAACACAAGAACAAAGAACAAAAATATTAATAACCACCTTGTATAGCTAGCTGCCAGCTGTAAAAAAACTATGTCTCATTTGCATTTTTAACAAGTATTTTTTTCAAGGTGAGAATGGGGCTTGTGTTCTTGTCGGCTTGGCATCAGTTATGCTATAAGTACAATACTGTCATGAAAAGTTTTGAGTCTATTAATAAAACATGTAAGTTCTCTGACTGCTAAAGATAGTGTATACATTTGGCATTTTTGGATATACACACAGGCTAGATTAATTTTGTCTTTCTTTCACATCTGTTTTTTCCTTCTCACCTCCGATCATTCACTCTGCTACTTCTCTTTGAGCATGGACAGCCAGTGGCAAACTCTTACAGCTTTGCCTTCAAGATGCTTGAGGATATTGTGAAAGGTAAAAAGAGAGCAATAGCATTGTATTGAGGTTTCATGGATAACACAATGCTGTTTGACACCCATATCCTCCTTGCATGTGGCAAGACAGCAAGCATCAAGAAACCAAGTGGCATGAGCGTAACACATTTCTCCATATATTCTTCACTTGACTATTTGTGAGTAGTGGATCTGTACCACTGATTAACTGTGCCACAGAAGATGAGACAGTGCAGCTGGTCTGCAAGAACCTACCCAGGCTCCTTAAGTTATTATCTTTGGGCAGAATGCAGGAGTAGCGCAGCAGTTTTTACACAGAATGTAGCATAGGCTTGGACTGGGATTGTCTCAGTGGAGAGCCAGACCTGTTGTCTCTGTACCAAAGAATGCACACTGAACATGTACTATAGAACCCTCTGGAGGTGCATCGAAGGGGCTCTTCTTTACCGGGACAAGGCCAGAAGATTTTATGCACTTGTGTTCATGCCATATCAAGCATGATCTGGCTCCTACTATGCTGCAGAGCACCCTGGATTCCTAGAAAGCTTGTTAGCTCTGTTGAAACGTGGTGCACTCAGAAAGTCAACTCAGGTTGGACGCTTGTCTGAATGAGTAAGTCCTCCTCTGGTTTGGAGCGTCACGGGGGTGCAGTGCAGAGATACTCCTAGGTCTGGCCAGTCTTATGAGAACTGGTTCCATGACTGCTCCCAGTACTTGCATCATCCATGTTTTTCTACTGTTGGGAAAATGCTTGTTTCTTTCCCTCAGATAATGGAGAATTCACCGTAATTATTTTTGGCTGGCATACTGCTGCTAAGAGCTATTTCAAAGTGGTGTAATACCAAATAGGCTCATGCCAGCATACGGTTCCTTTGTTCCAGAGAAAAATGGTGTTACTGAAGGTCAGACTAAGAGATGCGAAACCTCCGTAAAAATCCTTTCAGCCTAACACAGGGCAAAGGCTTGAACCAATGTTACCTACTTGTCACATTAGTGTCCTACCACTGGGGCATGCAATTTCGAAGGAAGAACCTCTGTCTATTCACACTTAATGTACTCTGCTCAAAATGCATTGACAGCTACTGGGATGGAAGGACTTTCCAGCCTGGTGGTGAACATGTTGCTGCATTAACAAAGCAGCATCAGGCCAAGGGGTTGAGAGCAGATCCAACTCAATACTTCCCAGCCTGCTGAGCAGAGAGCTCCTGTGACATGAGGGAGGCATCAGATCTTCACCCTCCATGTCACTGACTACTCTGGACACTTCACTAATGCTTAAAATCACTGCCATCAGCATTCAGTCTCAAAAGTATGTGAAATGCCTGCGTGACTTTTTTCCTGGAAGGGAGTTTATATGCCTGTGGAAAGAAAGACAGAAACAAACAAACAGAAAGCCACTAAATGCAGTTTGATCTGAACAATACATACATCTGCATTTTTCATAGAATCATAGTATCAT
>VZTL01015742.1:0-31829 GCA_013400535.1 Scopus umbretta
GGCTGCGGGGCCGGGGCACTGCCACTGTCAGCTCTGACCCAGACCTCGGCTCCAGCTCCCGCCAGAGCAGGGGCGATGCGGGGCAAGGGACCCCGGTTCAGCAGGGGGAGAACATGCGCTGCAGGAAGGCCAGCCACTTGCGGTGGTACCCAAGTGAGATCACTGCCCGCCACGCCAGGGACCTTCGGTTCATCTGCTAGGCCTGGCTGCGGAAAAGAAGATGAGCATTTGAATACACAAGTTATGGCTAAAGGCCTTTCAAAGGGCTATTTTCTCCTCTAGCATCATCCCAGATGCCAAGGCCATGTCCCAGTCCCCGTTCACACCAGAGACATCAGTTGTGGATGGGATATCTTGCCAGTCAGCAGCAGGACTGGGCAGAGGGGGAAGCCTGGGAAGTTCCTGCGGTTCAACTCCCATCTGTAAATCAGGGGCAGTCACCCCGCTGTGCCTTACAGAGGGACTGTGCAGATATAATGCATTAAGCAGGGAGGATCTCGCAGGGACGGGCTGTCAGTCCCCAAGGCTGTATGTCCACCCTCTGTCAATAGTTCTGGTTCAGCCCCAGTTAACACCATGACAGGTTGCTGACCAGCACCAGGTGAGGTCAGGATCCCATTCTCACCACAGGCTTGGTGCTCAAATGGGCCCCAAAAGCACAGTCAGCAAGCTCCCAATGAAACCCCATCAACAGAGAGGTGTCCTGTTAGCTGCCGGGAATGATCCACCAGCCCAGGACATTGTCATGCTCTGCAGATCAATGGCCCCTTTGGATACTGCTGACACACTGCTTGCTGAGAGACCCTAACATTCGCTGACAGCAAAGGGTGATAGCAGGACCAAACACGCCTGGCAGAGAAGAGGCAGTAGAAAAGCTGCAGAAGCGGTGTGCTGGCTACCAGGGGCTGAGGGTATGCCAGGGCCAGGAAAGCAGCTGGAGCGGGGAAGGAAACTTGGGGAAGCTTCTGGTGGAGGTGTTTTAAAAATCACGTCATGTCAGGTTCAAGTGCAGACTTTCCAGTGATACACAGGAGAACTGGCTCTGTAATACAAAAGTGGCCCAGACATTGAGGTGACATTTTAAACGTCTAATTTCCAGCTAACTGAAGACTTTTGAAAGCACAACCAGAGGTCAATCTGCTTAGTTGTCACTTTATGGAAAACCACTCCTCGCAAAAATCAGCCTTTTGGAGGGATGCTGCACAGAGGGTGGCACCCGCGGCACCGTGGAGCGGGTCCCCCGGCGCTGCCAGTGCGCTCTGTGTGCTTTGCCAGGCCAGCGCCAGCAATGCTCCCGGCCGGCGCTTGTCTGCCTCGTGGCTTTCCAAGACAGACCAAGAGCCAAGGGCTGCCTGCCCACCCCGTTCACCAACTCAAGAAAGGAATGGGGAGGGCAGAGGAATGCAAACCAGGTCAGAGGACTCATTCATCCTCCCTGCTGCTGGTATCGGAGCGTTCCAGGCAGTCTTACTACAATGCAGCACTTTGTGCACTGCAATCCATCCATACACACGCTCGCCTCTCATCCTCTGCCAGGACTTACTCTCCTGAGGCACCTACAGCTGAGTCTGTAATAAATCAAGCAGCAGCCTCCATCCAAGACACGCACACCCCGGTTTGCTCTGCTGGAAAATGAGCGCCTAGCTTTTCATCTGAACACCTGCAGCAGGCAGGCAGCCGTGCTGACCCGGGGTGCTGTACCACCTCCTGAATGAAAGGCACGTTGCTGTTCAGACACCGCCTCCCCAGCCAGTTTGCTGTGCTCCAGTGTTTCTTTTTTCCCCATACAGGGCAGGGAGCTGGCTCCCACATCCTGATCCCTCAGACTCTGGGTGCCTTGGTCTGGCTCAATGCTGTCAAAGTGAGTTTGAATCCATCAGCCTCTGAATTTAGTGGTGCAGGTGCTGAGCATGGCCATTGCTCTCTAACGAGCTGGTGAGAGAGTGGCAGCCAAATCCTCCCAATGCACTGACAGAGGCTGGGAGGGAGACCTGGGAAGAGGCACGTGCAGGGCATGGTGGAGGGATGTGCTCCTGCCCAGCCACAGGCACCTGGAGAAATATCTCCAGTGGGAGACGTTGGTGCAGGGGAAATTTAACCCAGGCCGCCTGCAGTAGCACACTGGCAGATCCAACCCCAGGTGCAAGCACGGCTCTGCCAGCCTCAGGACAAAGAGCAACAGTGGTGCTTGGAGCTGACTCGCTGCACTGAGGTGCTTGGGAAAGTCAGGAGAGTGACCACAGCCGGGACATGGGGTGCAGGAGGGCAGCCACGCTCTCAGAGACACCCAGCAAGAGTGGCCATGTCCCCAGTGGCTGGGTCAGTGTGTGGTCCCACTGCACAGAGCCTGCGGGGACAGCTGCCCGAGGTGGGAAGCTCACAGCCTCAAGATCCCTGCGCTGCACAGGGGACATAGTCCTGCTTGGGGAAGCTGGAGTCGAGGCCAAACCCATCTGGCTTTGCTTTGCACACTGCTGAGATCTTTTTTTGTTTCGTTTATTTTCACACAGATCCCCAGAACGCAGAGACAGGCAGGAAAGCAAGAGCTGAAAGCAAACAGGAAAAAGGCAGGTTCCCTCCACTTCTATTTTTAACACTGCAAACAGCATTAGTGTCATTATATTTAGAAAAAAAAAAAAATTTGGAGCATTTCCTGCCTGCCCTTTCCATACCTTCAGCTATTTCCTTGCAGATGTTTCCAGGGGCCGGGGCTCAGAGGCAGGAGGAGAGAGTCTGGGCTTTCACCCCGCAGACCAGCCCAGGGAGAGGAAGGTCCTGGAAGAGGAAAGCCGACTCAAAGCAGGTGCCTGTGGCCCTGCGTGGGGACAGGAAGGACAACTGGGCTGTGGAGGACATGGCCAAGCAGAAGCTGCATGTCACCGCAGAACCTTCAAGCTGCCTCTCTGAGTTGTAGCACCTTCGGTGCCATCAAAGGTGGCATAAGGGTGAGTGTAACGCAGGGGAAGGCACAGCAGCACAATCACGGCACAGGTTTAGGGGAGAGAAGCCGGGGCAGCCAAGGCTGGAGGCATGGCTCTGCCCCCGCTGCAGGGACCCTGGGTTGAGCAGAGCATCCCTGGGCCAAGGTGCTGGAGAAGAGAGCTGGTCTGCAACAGAGGTTGCACCACCGGTCTCCTTTCATGCCTAGAATCACCTCTGTGATGGGGATCACACGCCAGACTGGTGAACAGCGGCAGCAGCAAAGTGAGATCTCAAAGCCAGGGTTGCACATAGAGGGTGGCGACATCCCTTGGAGCCAGTGCCTCTGCACTTGTGACTTCTCTGCCCACGTTACCAGGCTGGCTCAGCTTTGCCTGCGTGGCTTGGAGGATCTTCCCCTTTGCTTTGACAGCTCTCGGTTCATTGCCTTGCACTCAAGGATTGCGGTTTGCAAAGCGTTTGTGTTTAATTTTCATACAGGCGATCCAGAGCATGTTTTCTGGATGGCAGGCCAGCAGAGTGGCTTTGCCTGTGCAGGCAGCAGACCACATCGCAGCAGGGCCGAGGGATGTACAGAAAACCAGGGTTTGAATGCGGTCAGCTTCTGACAGCAGAGAGTGCAGCCAACTGCCAGGGAAATGGCTCTCCTAACCCCAACCACACTGTGCTAGATGTGGCTTCCAGCAAAATCACAGCATGGGGAGACCAGGAATTCTCCATGTGGCCTGGGGAGCTCCCTGCGCCAGGGAGGAGATGGAGATAATCTTGGAAATGCAGCATGGACAGCATGCTCGGCAGCCAAAAGCACCTCGAAATGTCCCCTGCAGCCTGGGCCATTAGCGAGGGCTGGAGAACAGCCTGGCTGCCTCACACACACGCTGCTCTCCGCACTCTAGGTTGCTGCCTTGGCGGTACCTGTAAGAGACGTCATCCTTAATTAGACTCAGCCAGAGCAGGGAGAGCAGATATCTGTCCTGACCCACAGTGCCAGGGCTTCCAGGCTGTGTTTCCCTTCCTGGAGTTTGGTACATGAGATGTAGAGCCCTCTGGGGCTCTGGCTGACTCCAAACCAGAGAGGGAAGCCTGGCCAGGAGCAGCTCCTGGAACCAGCTGAGCCGCAGTCAGGCTGCCATTGCCAGACCTGGGCAGCCAGGTGTAGGCAGTCCCATCAGTCAAACGCTCCCTTTCTGTATTTCCCTTCCCAAAGCCCTGCAGCAGGTGGAAACCCAATCCCAAAGGGTCTTGATTTGAGGATTGCATGAAGGATGCTCTGCAATTCCCAGTACAGCCCAGCCAATCCCAGTTCCCAGCATGGCTAAGGGCAGGAGGCAGTCCTGCTGCACCTCCACCACCAGCCCCTGGGCTTTTTCCAGGGTGGAGGTGATGGCTGCGGGCAGGAGCCTTGCTCTGGTGAGCCGCAGAAGGAGCTCCTGCTATTTTTTGCCTGGGGCTGCAGGGATCTTGGCTGCTGTCAAGGCACACATAGTTTTCATGACACCGCCCTGCCTGCCTTGCTGAGATGTCTCTGCAGATGGTACTGGAGGTCTGCAGCCAGCTCGGCAGAGCAGCAATGCTGTGATGCTTGGCGGGCTCTTCTCGCCCTGGACTGTCCGAGCTCTCAAAGGGAGCTCACCAGCAGGCTCCTTGGAGGAGCCGTTCCCGGTGGTGTGGTTGGAGCCAGGGAGGTGCTGATCTCTGTGCCAGAAACAGAATTGGACCGGTTATGCAAGCGAAAAAGGCTATCCATGGCAAAGGGGACCAGCCCAGAACGAGCAGATGCTAATCCAGAACCTGACACATCCCAATGAGTCACAAGTCATGGACAGGCTTTTTCTCCTTCTTTTTTTTTTTTTTTTTTTTTTTTTTCCCCCCCCCCTTTTTTAAGAAAATCATCAAAAAACTTTAGTCAGAAAAGGTAAAACTTCCAGAACAGTCTCTCTTCCCATGGCTGGGAGGACTGCAGGTGCAGGGACCGCATGCAGGCAGGGCTTGAATGGCTGAAAGCCAACAGAGTCCTATTAAATAAGAATTGGGGAGTTTTCCTGCAACCACTAATCAAGCATCTCTTGGGAGTGAGGTGGGCTGGCTACAGTGCAACAGCATCAGGTGGTGGCTGTAACTTGCAGCCTCACTCTGCCAAGTAAAGGTGGAGCTGTCACTGCAGAAGATGGAGACAACACCTTGTTTGATGGGCAGCGGCAGCTCAGAGCAGCTCAAGCGGGAGCTTGACCTCACCACTTACCACTCCATCTCCTCCTGCCCCAGGAGCAGGAGGTAGCACTGCCAGGGCACAGGTAGCTCCCAGCCCAGGAGCTCCATTCATCTTCTCTTCCTGTTTCTGCCTCCCTGCCATTGGTGTTTCTGGGGATGCTCCCTGAGGAGAAACCTGGGTGGTGGGAGACTTTCATGGTGGGGTTTTCCAGTCTCCCTGGGGAACAGCAGGACAAAAATGAGACTTTAGTAACAGCCCTTCTTCCCTCTCCTCAGCATGTCAGGGAAACCATCAATTCACGGGAGACCCCCATGCCCCAGGACACCACTTCCCAGCCTCTGCTTGCTTTCTCAGGAGGAAATTCCTGCCACCTCCAGATGGCCAGAGGCTTCACAGGGACTTGCTGCAGGGGATCTCTCAGGCTGCGCTTCCTCCTCCTGATCTGCTTTTGTGGGTGCAGTTCCCCAAGACACAGCCATGCCCTTGAGGAGGAAGCATCTGTCCCATGCAGATTAACACCATACTTGACACAGCTTGGGCTCAGCCAGCATGAGGTCTGAGGACACCGTCCCCTCCAGCTTTGTCCCTGTGGTCCTGCAGGTCTCCAGCTCCCCCCCCAGTGCCCATGCAGACTCCCTGCCCAGGCTCCACTAGGTGCCAGCCCACCAAAACATCCCCATACCATGGGGGCCAGCATAAGCCAGCCTAGCTGTAAAGGGCCAGTCTTGGCTCTTGCTTTGAGGTCAGAGCAGAAAAGAAACTCAGGCAAGCAAGCTGGTTGCTTTTAATTAGATTCAGGACCTGCGTGAGGCAGCCACCTCCCTGTTCCTTCGTGGGGGATTCTCTTTAGGGGTCACTGGTTTGCAATTAGCAAGTTGCTGCTCTCCCACCTCCCACAGCAGCAGGTCACCCTGCCCTGTGGGCAGCCTGACAGCCAGATGAGAGCGTGCCCAGCCAAACACCTTTTACAAATCATTCTGCATAGTTCGCATTCTCGGCCGATTTATGAGTGTTTTAGCTCCTCATATTGATCAGGGCTGGAGCCGAAGTAATTACATTCATCAGAAATAATTTCCCATGATTTTGAGTCATATTTGAGCTGGTGCCCACCTCCTCCGCTCACCCCTCAACACAGGCAGCTCTCTTTGCTTGCTGGTACATACTTTCCAGGCGACATCGTTGCTTTCATAACCATGGTGAGATCAAGAGGTTTGTTTTTCTCAACTGGATCCCCCACACACAAAAGGTTTCAGTCGTGTCTTTACTGACTTGGCTGGGGACGTGGACAAGAGGAGGTGGTTTCTGTGAAGTGCATGCTTGGGAGATGTCTCCAGATGTCTCTGGCATCAGGAGGGCACATAAAGGAGGGCTGGGTGCCTGGGACCCCTCTGCCAATGGAGGCATCACTGGCTTCAGTCTTTCTAGTCTTGCTCAGGAGATGGAGAGCAAGCCCAATCCTTGCTTTATTCCCTGCGGTGGAGGTAGGAAACAGGACTCACCCCCAAAGCCTTTGGCACGAGCCCTGGGGAGTAGCAGCAGGTCCCCCTGCCCACTGTTTTTCGGTGGTGACCGGTCACTTGGGGTTTTTAAGTGCTGAGTGTGAACAAAGCACTGGTGCAAGACAGGTGAACTGGCAGCTCTTTCAGCCCTCCCTAGACCAGCCAACCACGCTGAGCCCTACGAATGTGCCCAATGCCTAAGCTCAAAGTCCCTTCCCTGCACGAGCCAGATTCCTGCCAATAGGTAAGGGTGCTAAGTGCCTGCTGCACAAGGTCTTTGGGAAGGTCCCAGCAACAATCAGGAGTTTGCAAGGAAGCTGTGCAGAGCATCCACTAGAGAGGTGCCAGCTGAGGAGGGTTATCTTTGCCCCAGGTCACTGTCCCCTCCCCAGCACCATCCTGTCCCAACTCCCTTCCCTGCACACAGTCCCAGCATCCTGGATACACCAGCGCCCTGAGCTGCTGACAGTGAGCCAAGGCCAACCCTGGGGATGTGAAGGGCTCTGGCATTTGGGAAAGACACAACCCATGTCACCCAAACCTCTTCCAGCACAACCAGTTCTGAGGCACAACACTAGCTGCTGCATGGATGCAGCACTTGCATCCTCAAAGGTCTTCCCTGAGCCACTGAAAACAGGGCTGGAAGGAAACACAGGTATCACCTAACCTCTCCCACTCTAAAGCAGAGCTGGCTGCAATTACAAGGTGAGTTTGGCAAGACCTAAAAGCATCACTGGCTGTACTTGAATGCATGCCCCAATTTGCAGCCTATTTGATGCTGCAAGGGACATGGCAGCTGCTTGAGAACACATAGCACACTCGAGCAAGACAAGAACTGAAGGAAAAACACTGTCTATTTTAGCCTGAAACCACAAGAAAAATGGAGATAGTCAAAAAGAATGAGCAATTTGATCAGGAAACATGAGTTAGCCATGCAGCTCCATGGAAAATACCAAGGTTCTGTCAGTAACCACACAAGGTTAGGATCTGGGGCTTATATCTTGTCTGAAAGACAAAACTTCTATTGAGATTTTTTTAAAAGAAGTTTATGTTTGATGATGCTTGATACCAAAAAAACACTCTTAGAGGTTCATAATGCTTGATACATGATGATTTCAGACACTGTTTTCCAAATAATAATAATGGAAAGACTTATCTGGCTGAAATTTCCAGGCTTTGTTTTACAAAAGCCTTATTCTTTGGGTTATATGAATGTTTAACTTAGGGGGACAACTATGAATTGCTCTCATCTGGACTGCAGAAAAAAAAAAAAAATCACACATAATTACTGCCCAGGTTTTGATATGTCTGTTAAGAAAAAGTGTCCTTTCACAACAGCTGATACAAGGCTGGGCTGTGATAATGAGAAGCCCCTCAGTCTGAAAGATGAGATCTCACTACAGTTTTGGCTAAGCAAGCCCTTTCTTGGTTGTGGTAGTCTGTTTGCTCCCTGTGTAATCACTCAGCTCCTTCCTCTTGGCAATGACAGACTTTGAGACCAGAACCAGCATCGAGTCCCATTTATCAGTACTTCTTTCTAATGAAACCTACTTAAAAATGCTTGGAAAATGGTGAAGGATCTAGTGTCCCCACCACCACTCACTGCTTCCCATCTGAAAGACCCTTTCTCCTTTGGAGAGGGCAATGCCTGGCTGTTGCTCGCTCCCTCACTGGCCTCGCCGCAGTGGCTGGGAGCTTGGAGGGGTCACTTGGTCCCAGATGAAGCTGAGGTTTACTTATGTAGTTGCCTGACCATCAGAAACTGGACGGCAGCCCTGAATTCTTTTCTCGCAAGTCACTTGGACAGGCACCAGATGGTAAATACTTTCAGTCTCTCCCAGCCTGGGTCTGGGGTGGAAGCAGTGACCTCAAGGTAAAAGACTGCCTGGCCTGTCCCTCATCCCTCGGGGTGGCCAGTGCTCCCAGCCCACCTCTGCTTTCCAGTTAAGTTGTGAGAAACAGAGGGAATAAAAATGGCCAGACAGGGATGGACATGGCCATCACCACCTCTCTCAGCTGTTTGAAACTGGAGCCAGGTTCATTCTGGGTAGGAAACAACTTTCACATCCTGCCAAAAACGAAGGTATTTCAAAGTTTCCCAAAGCTGGGGTGTTTCCAGAAGTCTCATGAAAAACAGCCAGCAGCCACCCCAAAGTGTCCAACAGCTGAGGGAGACCTGAGATGGCTCCTTTTCATCTCAGAGCTCTTGGCTTTTCCAAGCTGGGTGTTTGTCTAGCTTTCCCACTAGTGCTGCCCACCTTCCATGGACAGCCCTGCTCCCCTGCAGCAGAGATTTGAGCCAGGAGTGCCCAGAAGCAAAGGGAACATCCTCCCCACCAAGGTATGGAGCTGTCCTCACCCTAGACCCATGAATTAACGATTGATATGAAGAGAAACAGACCCAGCAAGGACCCAGGACAGCCTAGGTGCTCCTCAGCAGAGATGGACATCCAGACCCTGGTCTGACTTCAGCCAGCTCTAGGGAGGGTGTTGAACACATGGCATAGAGTAAAGAAGGGGAGAGTCTCAAGCAAAGGAAAGGGATAAAAGGAGAATATGGTCTCTATCCATCACAGATGGATGCAATTTCAGCTGAGCAGGGTACGCAAATGAGAGCTTTGCAGCGTTATTCATGATGGCACGTTAAATGGCACAGACATGAAAAAAACCAGCTGTCTAAAATGTAAATTCACCGGGTCAATTCCTTCATTTCTATAGAAACAGCAGAGCTTGCCAGCGGCTAACTCAAAGGAGATGTATTCAGATCCCTGTATCAACTATTTTCTTGCACAACTGACCACAAAAAAAAAAAAAAAATTACAACCCCAAAGAATCCTGACAGTAATACCATGGAAACTGCAGAGCACAACATATGGACTTAATTACTAGCTATGAAATCACACATATGGTACAGAACACATATGGGGTATGTGGTCCAGAGGGGAAGGGTTATAACTGAGCATTTATAAAATGAACTGCTAATGTGCTGCTTTTGTGTGGCTTCACAAATCAAAACCTGTGCAAGGGCCATATTGCTTTGCTGGCCCCTGGCCCCCCAGCACGGTGACCTGGCAGGCATGTGGGACCCCAAGAGCCAGGAGAAGGGAAGCTCAAGCCCAAGTCACCCACAGAAAAGCCTCCTCAGGAAGGCAGTCACAGTGGACTTTGTGGGTCCAACCCTCTAGCTGGCTCCTCTGGGCACCCCCAAAATGCAGCAGGGTACCGCCAGGGATTGCTGATGGCATCTGAAGTACGGGCAGCTGGCTGGGTGCGGGGCAGCAGGTTTGGCCCCTGTCCGGCTGCCTGACTTGGTGCTGTGGCTCTCTGTTGCTGCCTGAGCTCTGCTAGCTTCCCAATGATGTCATACCATCACAGTGATGTCATACCATCACAGTGATGTCACCTTACTGCAGCAAAGTCTCAGTGACATTGGGGGTGGGGAAGCAATGCCCTCTCTTGCTCCAAGCTGAGGGAGAAGGTAAGGAAGGGGTCCCCACCACAAAGAGCTGAACCTGTACCCAGGAGGGTGCAGGCAGTAGGCTCCCCTTGGGGTGCCCTGCTGCCCCCCCAGGGCCCCTGGGTGTTGGCTGCTCCCAAAGCTGCTCACTGCGCACAACGAGAGGTTTTTATTTCCTTTACCAGCACTGTCACCTGATTTCCATCTGGGAAATGAAGTCAAGCCCATTAATCAGGAGTCCCTAATAAACACAAGCCTGGAATAATTAATTGAACTCCCTGTCCCCCTGTGGCAAGGCTGGATCAGCGCTTTGGCTGCTCTCAAACCACTGCTGGTAGAGGCACTGCAGCAGCCTCTGGGACATCTGGCTGAGCCACCGCATCTGAAACACAGCAGCCGCTGGGAGGGCATCAGCTCCAGGGGGCAGAGGAGAAAACGGCAGCACAAGATATGCCTCCAGCCTTTGTCATCAAATGTTCTGGCTTGTGAGCACGCGTCAGCAGGGCCTGAACCCCCTGCCAGCAAGGACAGAGCAATGCACGGGCTGGCAGGGTTGCCTGCTGGCAGGGCTTGGGTGATGCAGGGAGCTGGGGCTCCTCCACAAGGAGTGGAGACTCCAGCGCTGGGATAAGTGACAGCAGCCTTTGGAAGGTGGCCTGGTATTTCCACAAGCTGCCATGACCTCATTAACAGACTGATTGCAGCTAACGAAGCAAAACCAAAGTGGAGAACTGGGGTGGTAATGGGAGAGCTCTGAGTGCGTGCTCCTCCCTGCAGTGCTCTGCCCTCTCTGCTCTGTGCCCTGACTTCCAGGCTATGGCAAACAGTAGAGCAGAGGTTGGGATTACTGCTCGGATGACTGAGGACCTGTTTAGCAAAAGCAAAAGGAAGGGAAAAAAGACTGGAGGGAGGGAGGGATGGGGCATCGCTCCTAGTTGCATAAATTCAGTGCTCTGCTTATACAGCACCCAGCTCCTCCTGTGTGTTTGCCAACATATATCGTAATATACGATATACAGCAGCAGTTCTCATCATGCCTGCAAGACACGGAGAGTCTGTGCGCAGCTGCCAGGATCCATCCCTTGGGCCAGGGCAGGAGAGGTGCTCCCGGCCCTCAGACCATGTCCTGCAGGCAGGGGGGTGCAGCAGAGGGGCTGGGCAGAGCTGCAGGGTGCCCTGCATCCTTGTGTGCACTCAGGCCTTTCCTTCAAGCTCTGGGCTCACAAACTCTCCTTCTTACATCTTGTGATGAGATCTGGAGGATGGGAACATGGAGAAGGGGGTTAGTTTCCTCGAGGTCTTGAGATGTTTAGGTTTCTCTTTCTTAAGAGCCAGCCTCAAGTCCCCAGACACAGTGGCTGTAACGAAAGCTTGCACAGGGCAGACTGAAAAGCGGTAGAGCGTTGGGAGGCAAATGCTGAGCACCCGCTCCTCTTCCTCAAAATTGGATTTTAAGTTCTCATAATTGCTTAAGCTGGTCATAATTTTTCAGGAGCTGAATTGGGGTTTACAAGGTTTGAAATCAGCAGCGCTTCTGCAAGGGCCAGGCTGCAGCCCTCTCTGCATCATGTGCCAGCCCTGGGGCAATGCAACATGATGTATACCCAGCCCCCCCTGCCCCAGTAGCCTCCCATGGCAGCCGCAGCCCCACGCCAGGTGGGGGATGCTGTGGCAGCACCACCACCACAGAAAATCCCTTTCCTCTCTTGTTGTGCCAGAGGCACTGAGAAGGGAATCACACCTTTAACTGCCTGGAGAGCTTGCCTGGCAAACGCTGCAGCCTGAGTTGCTGGCAATCAAAAGCAAGTCACACACTGTCCCCAGCGATGGAGGGACAGGATCCTGCCCTTGACTTTAGGGCTCTGTACAGTGTGGGCAATTCACCCCTCTCCCATGCACTGCACTCAGCGTAAAATATAGGGGTAGGTGCCCTGTTCCTGCTTGGTCATGGCAACGTCCCAGTGTGGCAGCAGGGACAGCCCCACCAAACCCTTCAAAACCCAGGAGAAAGACACCGGCTCTGTCTGAACAGACCTTGATCCGCAGGAAGAGGCATGGACCTTCCCTCCCGGTCATGGATAGCAGCAAGGAGCTGGTTCACCCCACCAGCCTGGCTCCCCAGCCCCTCTCCCATGCTTCCTGGGGAGAGCGTCCCTTCCCTTCGCTCGCTGTCTCGGTGGACAGCACATTCTCACCTTGAGGGTAGTGGAAATGGCAGCTGGAATGTGGGAGGGAAAAAAAGAAAAGGGAAAAAAAAATGTTGAGGCTTGTCCAAACCTACTCATGTTTATATTGGAGCCTGTGAGTGACATCAGAGCAGGGAGAGTATAAACACCAGAAGAACCTACTCGGGGCTTTAAACCTGCGAACACACCGCTGCCTCCAAACTGCCTGGGGGGTGATGTGCTGAAGTGGCGTAGGGGAGAGCAGCATGAGGCTCCAGCTGGAGAAGCAGCTCTTCTTCCTCTCCCTCCTCTGCATCCTCGCCAAGGTAAGGGAGACGGGGCCCTGGGGCAGCTTTAGCCTTAGTCGGGGAAGCACCCGGTTCTTTGCAAAGTGAGATGCAGGGAGGACTGGGGTGTTACAACGAGCCCGGTGGCTAACACTGGCTGGCAGACAGGCTGCATTTATGCAGTCCCACAGGGGCAGAGCTATGCCTGGCAGAGACATTTGCAATTAAGCAGCAGGGTTTTAACATCCATGGGCCAAAGGCGTCTGTGGTGCAAGTCCACCGAGCATGCAGGAATGACAGCAATGCGCTTTGTTTGCTTGCCTGTCCCTGCAGCATTCCCGCACCGGGGGCTGTGGTACGTGTCCCTGCGAGTGAGCGAGCGGCAGCTCGGCGGTAGCAGCTCCTGCAGACTCCTTGGTCCCTCCCCAGGCTCCCGAGGCAGGGGGCCAAACGGCAAGCATCTGCCTCGGAATTACTCAGCTCTCCCCACTCCCCAGGATGCTCATGCAACGCCAGTGCCTCCAACACGATTTGGGTTGTTGTAGTGATTTTTTTTTTTTTTTCCTTTTGGACTCTGTGTTAAAATAGTTGCCTGTGCAGAGAACAGGAAAGTTGAAAAGTTTGGAGTATCTTAGCTCCAAGTTCTTCTAATTGCTGCTTGAATCCCAAGGCAGACCTTCTGTAAGCAGGGACATCATGCCTATTTGACTCCTTTCCCAGACAGTTAAGATCTCTGACAGAAGCCACATTGTCATCTAAGGACAAGCTACTTACAAGGAGTTGGGGGAAATGGATTAATGGAGTTGGCTTGGCTAGTCTTTCTAAAACATTGATTTGTAATACCAACCTCCTGAAAGATGAAAAATGCCCTTGGCTGTCTGGGTAGGCTGTGATGGAAAAATGACTCCTGCCCCAGGCGCTCATAGAATCATAGATTCATTTAGGTTGGAAAAAAAGCTTTAAGATCATCAAGTCCAACTGTTAACCTAACACTACCAAGTCCACCACTAAATCACGTCCCTAAGTGCCACATCTACATATCTTTTAAATACCTCCAGGGATGGGGACTCCACCACCTCCCTGGGCAGCCTGTTCCAGTGCTTGACAACACTTTCTGTGAAGAAATTTTTCCTAATATCCAGTCTAATCCATGTCCTGGTGCCATTTCCTCTTGTCCTATTGCTAATTACTTGGCAGAAGAGACCAACACCCTCCTCACTACACCCTCCTGTCAGNGGAACACCGCTTGTGACTGGCTGCCAGCTGGATTTAACTCTGTTCACCACAACTCTTTGGGCCTGGCCATCCAGCCATTTTTTTTACACAGTGTGGAGTACGCCCATGGAGTACTCATGGGTGTCTGGAGAATCACCAAGGGCCCTTGTGTGTCCAGCCCAAACATGGCCACCACAGCCAGTCCTTCAGTCCCTGCCATGAATTTCTCTCTGGTTTCTGCCACACTAATAATGCTGCTCATTGATAAAACTAGAACAAGACCCAGATTGCCCAGCCCATTTTGGATATATTTTTTCTCCTGGCACTGCCATTTCTACAGGCCCATAAAAAATATCTGAACTGCTGCAAAGGAGGAACAGATAGCATACCAGTACCCACTTTCTTTGTCTAACTTGTCATGTCAGTCCTGATGCTACTGGGAGAAACTAAAAGAGAAAGAAAAATGGTATCTAAAATCCACATGGTCCAGCTGAACCCGCCGATCTCTCAGCAGTCTCAGCAGAGCCACAAGTGTCTGGACCAGCACAGAGCTGAATTTTTTGGTTGCACATTTGCTGAACTGCTGCCTGCACATTTGCTGAACTGCTGCCTGTGTTGCATGTGCTGGCCGTCCAGCAAGAAGAGCAGCAGGGCTGCTGGAGAGTGGCTCAGAGCTGCTGCATGGGGCTCATACGTGTGCACAGTTAGGCCAGTACTGGCAAAGAATTCACTTACAAACTCTAGAGCCAGCTCACTTGGCTTCAGGCCCTATATGCAACAGCCCTGTCAGATATGACATGATGGGAGCACGAGCACTGCCTGCAAGAGCTGTTTTTTGCCAGGGTAATTGTGCAAGCAGAATGAGCCGTGGATATAAACACCTACCTGCCTGGGTGAACTCCTGCAGGCACAGTCCTGGCAAACAACCGGCTGAGCAGGCAAACAACCGTGGCACACAGCCCTGTCAAAGTAATTGTTCAGTCTAGCTGGGAGGGGAAATGTAGCTCCCAGTCCTCAAAAACATGCCTATCCCAGGGCTCCTCACCCAGCGGGCCAGGCAAGGCAGAGGATGCTGCAGCCAGGGACAGGCAGAAGAGGTAGCTGGACCAGGAAGGAAAGCAGTGAGGTTGCTTGGGCTTCAGTTCCCCCACTGCCAACGCAATGCCCTGTTTCTTGGCATGAATGAGAGCTGTTAAAACTGTTCAGAGTGAGGTGCTGTGCCCTCACCATGTGCATTCAGCCCCTCTGAAGCCACATCTCCAGCTGGGAACAACCCCCTGCCCCAGCAGCAGGCTGCTTTCCCCTCCCTCCCGCTGGGCTACTTAGGGGAGCATGCGGCTGCCTCTGGGGCTGCCTGCCCTGTTAAATGACTACCACTACCTGGGATGTTCACTTTGCAGCTCCATCCTCCTCTTTTGTATTCCAAGCAGTGGTGCATTTAAGTTCCCATCCTGCAGAGTGCTGAGCATCCCTGATTCTTCCTGTTTTCCCAAGGATTTTCAGAGCCTCCCTCCACTGAAAATCTGCCCCCATGATTGAGAGAGGATTACCTGGCTGTGCCAGTGAAATAGCAGCTGTTATCCAAAAAACAACCTGTATTGAATCAGCATTGGCTTTGCCTCCGCAGGTGTGTGCCCAGCTGTGCCGGAGGCCATGCTACTGCCCCTGGGTGCCACCCCGCTGCCCCCGCGGGTCCCCCCTGGTCCTGGACGGCTGCGGCTGCTGTAAGATCTGTGCCCGGCGCCTGGGAGAGCCCTGCGATTTCCTCCACGTCTGTGACCAGAGCCAGGGCCTCATCTGTGACTACAGCGCAGCATCCATGGGGACAGGAGCCACCTGCAACTGTGAGCACAGGGGTGCCCACTTCTCACCGGGGATGCCCCCGTGCTCCCAGCCCAGCACTCACCCCAGCTCCGGCCAGGGCCCCAGCCAGCTCCAGGCATCCCTCACTTCTTTCATGGAAGCTGTTAAGGCACCAAAAGCAGCTTAACTGAGGCTGAGGCACACAGCTTGGCCGCAGGGCTGTGCTGCAGCTCCAGTCAACTCTCATGCCATTTCCAACTGGGGTTTCGGGGTGGTTTGGGTGGGGATGGGCACAGGTCCCAAGGATACTGCAGTCACCCTGCCGGGGCTGGAGCCTGGGGGTCCTGCAGAGAAATTTCAGAGAAACATTTTCTAGCCTGAAGATCCTGAAAGGCAGGGTCAGAGCCAAAAGGCAGTAGATTTCTTATCAACTGGTGAGCTGCTGCTTTGAAAATACAGATCGATGAGGAGAGCAGGTAGGGAAAAGGAGGAGATCAGGCGATGCATGTGCTGCTGCAAACCCAGGTCTGCCCCATATACCTCTCAATCACTTCTGTGGCCCCCCCCATTTCAGTCCCTTTGTGCCAGCCCCATGGTTTCCCTCAGCAGAGGGCACTGTCTGCCGTCCACATCTCTCGGTCACTTTGTCCCTAACGGGCTCCTTGGCTGTTGCTTGCAGTTGAAGACGGTGAGGAGGGCTGCGAGGTGAACGGCCAAGTCTATCGAGATGGGGAGGTTTTCCAACCCAGCTGCAAACTGCAGTGCCGCTGCCTGGATGGGGGCTTCACCTGTATCCCGCTCTGCCAGGAGGACATCCGTCTGCCCACCCCAGACTGTCCCTACCCACGCCGCGTGGAGGTCCCAGGCAAGTGCTGCCCAGAGTGGATCTGCAAAGCTCAGGACCAGCACCTCCTCCGGGATGCTGGGGCAGGTAAGATGCAGGACATGCCAGCAAGGGGATGCCCACACAAGTCTTTGGGGATAGTACTTTCACCCCAGACCATGAACATCAACAGGAGACATGTCATTTCTCCACCATGCAGGGCTATGCCTGCAGCGCCCAGAGGGCACGCTGCACACTGCCTGGCTCCAACCACCCTGTCCTGGTTTCAGCTTAGTTCATTTTCTTCCTAGTAGCTGCTGTAGTGCTGTGTTTTGGACATAGTATGAGAACAATGCTGATAACATGCTGATGTTTTAGTTGTTGCTCAGTAGTGTTTAGTCTAGTCAAGGACTACAACACACCCTTTTTCCCCTCATCTCTTTTCATCCAGCCCCTGGGGCAGCGTCTCCACTGCTGCTGTACCCCTGCCAGGAGTGGGCCACGGAGTGGAGCGCCTGCTCTGCCACTTGCGGCATGGGCTTTTCTACCCGGGTCTCCAACCAGAACCGCTACTGCAGGCTGGAGACTCAGAGGCGACTCTGCATGGCCAGACCGTGCCTGGCTCTGCCTGCAGCATCCCCGGTGGTAAGTGAGGGCTCCAGTGAAGCTGGTGCCTCTGGGCAATAGGTTTGATCAAGAAAGGGAAATGCCAGCCAGCACAAGTCATGGGCACCCCATCCCCCCTCCCCGGCCATGAGCTGACCATGTTTCAGGGACAGATAAACTGTTTCCTGAACCTGTGCTTGGAAAACAGCTATCTGATGGCAGGTGCAGACCTGAATTTTGAGGACCCACATAACGCTGAGACACACAGGTGGGATTGACCTGCCCCTATGGCTGGAGATGCATCTGCAGCTCCTGCCTGGCTCCCTGGGTACACCCGAGTGGCAGGGCTCTGCCACCCCTTTAATTAGCCTGGCACAGCCCCAGTGCAGACACAGGGCAAAACTGCCTTGCTCGCATGCAACTGGCAGTTTCCAGGGCCAGGTACCTGCATGGCCATGTGCCCCTGCACCTTAGATGTAGGGGACACGCCACCACCCCGCTCCATCTCTCCATCACTCTCTGCTTTGCCTTTCCAGAGGGGAAGAGGAGGTAATTTGTAGCTGTGCCCACCCTGGTCTCATCTTGGAGCCAATACCTCATCCCGGCAAAGAGTCTGGCACAAGCTCACAGCACTGTGGTTTCGGTGGAGAAGGAGGACGCACCCCTTGGGAAACTGGGGAAGAACTGATGGACTTTGGCTGCAAAGGAGGGTGGAAATACAGAACAAGATCCCCGTGCCACGCAGCACCTGCACCCTCTGGGCACCCTGCTGCCCCAGGCAGGGTTACTGGGCAGCATCCCTGAGTTTCTTAGGCTGAATGTAATGGGAAATGGGGAAACCATGCCACGAGCATGAATCTGTCTGAAAAACTGGGAATTAGTCCTTTCCCAGATTGGTGGGGAATTTGGAGAGGTGATGCTGCTCCTCTGCCACATCACACAGGCAGCTCTGCTCTGCAGGGGCTGTGAGAGAGACTGTCTCCACTACCAGGAAACCCAAATCCTCAGTGGGACCCCTCACGCCCTGGCCCTCCGGAGAAGGAGCAGGTACATCGGGCCGTGCACCACAAGTCACCACTGCACCGGGCTGCATAGCTCAATGGTGCACGGGGTCAGCCATCCCACGATATCCACCCTGTGACCCAGCAGCCACCTTTCTGGGCATGGACAGAGGCGTCCTCTTGATGGCAGCTCTAATTCACCTTCCCCGCATGTCTCCAGAATAAACATGAACCTTCCTGCTCCGCCTGGCCTCCTCCTCTCCAAAGCGCTGGTGGTTTGGCAGGGCTTCAGCGAGCGAGGAGCTCAGACGCCGGAGACACTTCTCCGCAGCACCAGACATACCGCCTGCCATCCAAGCACATACCCCATGAGCTGAGGCCAAAAGAAAAGCAGGAAAAAGAGAAAACAAATCACAAAGATGAGTTGGGGCCGTCTCCCGACAGGCTGGAGCTGCTCCAGCTATGCAAGAGTCAGTGCAGGAGAGCTGCTCGGCAGCTCTGCCTTTACTTTCTCACAGTGATAATCCTTCTTGGTGATTGAAAAATGAAACCCAAATGCCCTCTAACGGTCTTGTACAAGCGTGCAGAGGGAATGCATGTCCCATGGTGGGGCAAGAAGGGCAACTGGAAAGGAGCAGCAGTTTAGGTGATGTGTCCAGGCAGGATATGGAGAGTTTAGATGTGTATTTGTGAAAATGAAAATAAAGATGTGCTCATCCAGGTATGGAGCTTGTCTTGGCCAGCTCTGGTGAGCCATTGGGAGCCCTGCTGCTCACAGCCAGCTCAGCTGCTGCAGGAAAGGTCTGACCGAGGACGGGCAGCTTGGTGGTACCTCAGTTCAGGCTGCTTAGAATACGAAAATAAAAAAGAAAAAAAAATGTGAATCAAAGCACTGAAAACATTATTACGGTGTATTATATCCTGGATTAAATTCTGCCCCTTTGCTTTTACTCAGTCATAAGCTCCATCTGCTCTGCTGATGGGATCGACCCAGGCCATAGCGGGGGCCTGGGTCTGCACTCGCTGCCGGGATGCGCGGGAGAGCATGGCATGGCACTGGCTGTGTTACTGTTGGATCTACAGCCCCAGGCACAGACCAGGCCAAGCCTCTTCTCAGCTTCCCAAAAAACAAAGCCCAAATTCTCCCCCTGTAACTCATCCCTCCTCCCACCAGCCCCACACCTCCTCTGCTCACCCTGGACCAGGATTTCCCCAGCATCATGCCACCATCATCACCAGCTGACTGTCCTCCCGACCCAGGCCAACGCGATACCAGGGCAGACTTAGGGGTGCAGGGGCAAAAGGTTGAATGGTGGAGGTACCTCCCCTCTCCTGCCCAGGGGAAAGCCTCCCTACAAGCAGCAGGAAAGGCAGCAGGGCCAAGGCAGCCGCTCACCTGCTCCCCAGCCCCTGCAAGTGCTGAAAATAAAAGTCAAGGATGATTTTCAGTAACCTCTTGGGGGGAAAAAAGAAAAAAAAAATCTCACTGCTCATGCACTAAAACATTGCTTACAAAGAGAATTATTCACTGTGATGATCTGGTGCTCTGCCTGAATACAAATCATTAATTCAGTTTGATACGGGCGACACGATGAACATCTGGCAGGCAGCAAATCATAGAATGAAAGTGGCCCGGTCTGCAGCTTTTGTTGGCTTTTTTACCTCTGCAATGGCCATGCCAAAGAAGCAGTGACATGAGGCTCATGCAGACTTTAAAACCACAATGTTCCTTGATTGTCATGGATAAGACATGTTCTGTGTACAGAAAATCCTGGTTTTTAAGCCAGTTCTTGTCTCAGCTTGTTAGGACACAGACACAAAGGCCAGGTGAGCTGCCTGTAGGGAGTGCTGCCAAGGCTCTTGCCCCCTCCCAAATCCTACCCAGCTGCCTGTGGTTGATGGTAAAAATCAAAAGGCCACTTTTTAAGGAGCAACCTAAAATTCTCATCTCCAACAGAAATGACTCAATGCACCTCTGCTATAATTTTCTTTTTGTTTTTTTTTTTTTTCTGCAAAATGTCATTTCTCCCTAATTCACTGAGCAGAAAACATCTAAATAATGAATTAATGAATCCAAATAAATCAGAATTATTTTTCCCTAAGAATACAGGGAAATCAACTCTTGCAATTTGATTGCCAGTCTCATGACATTTGCTGTTCCCTCTAAAGCCCTGCTACCCTGGAAACATGTGGTTATTTGAGGATGACATTTATTGCAGCCTCTGACGCAGCAGGTCCTGGGCTTTGCCTGCTCTCGTGCCATCCACAGATGATTATGATCACCTGTAAAAATAGAATAATAAAAAAAAAAGTCAGGCAACTAACCTCTGTCCTCAAGGTATACTGCCACATTTGCACAGATAAATGGCACGTGATTTGACAACCACATTCCTGAACCAGCGGTGAGCAACAGATCACTGCTCATTTCAGCGCAAGCATGCACAGCAGCTGAAGGAGAAACTGTGCGCTGCTGCAGGAGTAAACAACGTGCATCAGAGTTTTTTCCCCAAGCCATTCTCACGGCTGATGATTTCTAAAAACATGGTGTTGGCTGAGAAAGGGCTGGATGAGCCCCTCATTAAAGCTAAATGTTGTCACAGACCTCCCTAAGCATAAGAGTCCAGTGCTCAATAAAAAAAAAAATAGATGAAGGCTCTTTTTTTGCTGTTGGTGAAGAGATTTGAATTGGTTGCCTGAAAGCCCCTCACTCAGGTTACGCGTTTGCTACCCTCAGGATCCATCCCAGCCCTGTGCTCTTGCACTGCCCTGGATGCACTGGCAGCAGCATTGCTGCCACAGGCCAGAGCCAGGAACTGGTGGGAGCATCCCAATACAGGATGCTCAGACAGAGCTAGGCTGTAGCATCTCTATTGCGAGTGAAGTCATGGGTCAAGAGAACACCTTAAACACACACGAGGAAGGCATAAGAGAGGAGCCATGCTGCTGCATGCATGCCTCCAACAGGTCCAGGGAGCAGGAGCTGCGGAGGTCATGAGCCTGCAGCCAGGCACAGACAGTGTTCCCCATGCCCTGCCCTGCTCCTCCTTTCCTATGGCAGGAGGCACCCAGCTCCAGGCCTTCATTCTGGGGACAGAGAAAGCTTTGCCAATGGTGCTGAGAGCAGATTGTGACCCTTCCCATGATTACAGCTGTCCTCCCAGCCAGCTGCCGTCTCTGCCTCAGTTTCCCCCACAGCTGATGCTGAGACAAAGGTGACCCCTCCCAGTTTGTTCTTCCAATTTTACTGCACTTCCGCACCTCCATAAAGTTGCTCTGCAAGTGCCACCCTGACCCCAGGCTGCAGGAGCAGCTGAAATACATGGAGGCAAAGTGGGCAGGAGCAGGGCAGGATGGAGGACTGCTTTCCTGAGGGGTGAACATCCATGGATCCCCTCCTCTGCTATTCCAGAAGCACAGTACCACCAGAGCCTCTGCAAATCTCAGAAAAGCCATATCCTCACCCCATGGAAACAGCTTTTAAGCTTCACCTCTCAGGGCACATGTGCAGTGGCTAGATTTTATCACATAGAGAGGAAATAACATACAGCCTTTCCCATAATTTATCTGTTCCAGCCAGCACTTTTTGGAGTCAACACACTGATACTCACAATAAGCAGCTACTACCACCCCATGCTTTGTGCTTTCCTACACTAGCCCCAACCTGCCATGCCTAAGATGGTCCAGCAGGGATGCTGGGCTGCTCCCAAGGAAGGAAGGGCAGTCAGGATGGCTCAGCAGGACTCACACCCACTCCTTTGCTGCTGCTGGATGAGATATCAGCCTTTTCCCACCCCTTGCCCTAGATTAAAGTTCCAGGAAAGCAGGTGGCCGCGGCCCTCCCTGGGCCCAGCCCTTCACCTGAAGTTATTTTGCCAAGGTCATTTCCCCATGGCTTGCCAGGCTAAACCTCCCTTCTGATTGCCTCTTTACTCCTGCACCTGGAGAGAAAGTTATTTCTTGCCTCGTTTATGCAGCAAGTGGCTGCTCAGCAATGCAAACAGGGGCTGGCTTTCCTTGGGGGTCCTCTTTGGGGTCACCGGTTTTAGCTCTTGCCCCAGCCTCACAGTATCGAGGTGTTTTCTGCAGGACAACCCCTGTGACAGGGAAGGCAGGAGAGGAAGGTCACAGCCTGTCTTGCATTTTCTCACCACACAGGTCAAAACCACCCAAAGGAGGAGGGGGAAAAGGATTTTTGTATTTAGAGAGGGCTATAGAAGTCGGTGGGTTGTTGGTGTGTGCTGTAGGGAAGGTGCAGCTGTTTGGCAGGGAGTGGGGCTTACTGCTGCCTACACTGGGGGCAGCAGCCTGGCACACCTGCGCCGGCTGCACTGCCTGCAGCCCCGGCTGCCTGCGGGAGCGGGGCTGGCACCAGGAGCCCCAGGGAAAGCCGCCCGGCCCTGCCTTAACCCCACTCCCAGTGTTTCTGGATGGAGGCACCGGCTGAGTGAAGGGGCGGCTTACGGGGTGCAGGCTTCCAGCTCCTGGTCTGGAGGGATGGGGGGGTTCTCCTGACCCTGAGTGGGACAGAACAGAAGCAGGAGCAGGCTGAAGGCTTTGGCCCCTGTCATCAGAGGGGCTCTGAGGCAAAGTCCGCCTCCCTGCTCCCTTCCTCCCGCTCCCTCCAGGCATGCACAGTGTCTGAAATAGCTGGGAGCCTGCGTGTCCCTGGCGCCGGGCTCAAAATATCTCAAGTGGGCTGGCGGCAGGCGCAGAGGGAGCGGTGGAAGCCACCGGACACCGAGGCTCTCCGCTGAGGCAGCCCTTGCCTCATCCTCCCCGCGCTCCAGGGGAGAGCCCTGCGCCCCAAAGGCCCCGTCCGAGGCCCACAGGAGCAGGGAAGCGAAAGCAGCCGCACCCTGCGCCAGGGACCATTGCGCTGCTGGGGCTGGCTCTGGGCGCCACGCTGCCAGTGCCGCCCCATCCTGCTGCGGGCACCAGGCACTGCACCTCCGAGCGCTGCCGCGACCAGCACCGCCCCAGGAGCAGCCACCTCACCGTGGGCAGGGCTGCAGCACCCGATGGCCACGGAGGCTCTTGCCCCGTGGCCCGGCAATGGCAGCAGAGCCCTGTGCCCTGTGGACGCCGCCTTTGCCCAGCGCTTCTTGCCTGCAGTCTACCTGGTGGTGATCCCCCTGGGGCTGGCGGGGAACGGGCTGGGGCTGTGGTACCTCTGCACCGGGCCCCGTCGGGGTGCCCGCCATCCCCTGGGCCTGCTGGTGGGCAACCTGGGCCTGGCCGACCTGCTGTATGTCAGCACGCTGCCCTTCCTCGTCAGCTACTACCTGCAGGGCAGAGTGTGGCTCTTCGGGCAGGGCTGGTGCTGGATCACCCGGGGCCTCTTCCACCTCAACCTCTACGCCAGCATCAGCTTCCTCACCTGCATCAGCGTCCACCGCTACCTGGGCATAGTGCACCCACTGAAGGCACGGGGCAGGTGCCAGGGGGCAACATCTTCTGCATGGTTCAGCCTGGTGGTTTGGGTGTGGGTCATCGCGCAGGTAGCTCCCGATTTTGCCTTCAGCAAGATGGATGACACAGGGATGCGGTGCCACGACACAACAGGGCATGAGAACCTGGGCGTTTACTTGCCATACACCATGGCCATCACCGTGACTGGATTCATCATCCCGTTCCTCATCATCATTGGATGCTACTGCCACGTGGTGGTGGTGCTCTGCAGGAATGATACCGTGGACCTCAGCCTCAGGAGAAGAAGCATCAGACTGGTGATTCTAGTGATGGTCCTCTTCTCCATCTGCTTCCTCCCCTACCACGTCTTCAGAAATCTCAACTTGTTGTCTCGAGGTTGGCAGCTGCAAGGGTCCTGCACACAGGCTTTAAAGAACATCTATGTTTCCTACCAGGTAACCCGGGGCCTGGCCAGCTTCAACAGTGCCCTCAACCCCTTGCTCTACGTGATGACCAGTGAAGACTGCATGTCACATATGAGGACCATCCGCCAAAGAGCCCGTGAGTCTCTTGGGTCCACCTTCAGGAGGAAAACCTCTTGCCAGGTGGATGAGAAGAAGATGAACATCATTCTTTGTGAGGAAGAGGCTTCTGATGAGCTCTGAGGTACCCAACACCCCCTCCAAAGCATGCACCACTTCAGTTTGCACTTGGGCCCCTCTCAAGAGCAGCCCCCCCACCTTGATGCTGTTTTGCAGAGAGATAGTGACTGCAGCATCACTGGCTCCAATCTCTCACAAGGGATAGACAGGACTGCCGGCATCAGAGAACAAACTGGGACCAGGTTTTAGAGCAAAGCTACTCAACCGAACCATTTTGCCTACAGTGTGCCTGAAGATGGAAAGAGATAAATGTTGTGTTCACTCCAGTCCTGAAGTATTTCTCGGTGCAGTGCTCAGAGCTGGTTAACATCCCCCTGGATCCCCAGATGCTCATCGAGCTCCTCAGTGAGTGAGGAAGGGGGGTGAACAATGCCTTGTCCCCCCCACTGCATCACCTCTCCCCCACTGGACATGGGTGTGAGAGAGGACTCCCTCCTTCAGCCAAGGAGAGGGCACCAGTAATTAACTCCCCGCATTGCAGGACAGCTGAGAGGGTGAAATTTTCATGGGGAGAAGTGCTTTGGAAATGGAAATATTCATAAAAATATCAGGTTTTAAATATATGACTAAGCTGTGCCAGTTCCTGAGTTAGTTGTTCCTGGGTGACTGAGCTGCTTCGGGATCTGTGTTATCCTCTACTGCCCACCTCCTTCACAGAAGAAAAAAGAATTGTAGCATTACTCATTCTCTTCTGGAAGATCATATAGTAGACAAGAACAAACTGGCATTTTAAAGTTTCTGGAGGCTGTTGGTTGGGTTTGGGGTTTTCTGCAATGTGAATGACTGCAGTAGCCTGAACTGCTGCTTTCAGCAGGCAAATCCCAGAAGAGTTTTGAAATCTTGATGTGGGTGACTGCATCTTACTCTTGCATCCAGCCTTGTGAGAGGATTAGACATGTCTGTTAAAAATTAGACGTGCAAAAATAAGAGAGGCAATGCTGGTTTGAAGGCTTGTGAAGGCAAGATTTGATAGAGAGGGCAGTCTGTGTGTTGTCACCAGTGGGGGCTCTGGTCTGGGGGGAGCAGGGGTTCCCAAGCGGCATTTTGGTTTTTGTTCGCGGTGCTCCCCACCATGAACAACTTGAACGTTTCGGTCCTTGTGAAAGGAGCAACGTGATTTGCAACAGCAGATCTTGCAGCTTGGCTGAAGGCAGTGGATTGTGAGTTAAAATCAGCCCGTTCTGGGAAAGTGCTGACCCACATATGCTGTGCATTTTGGACCAAAGCCCAATACTTGTCACAGTCAGCTGCTCCTCGCACGGACCCACCTTTGCTCCTGTGCGGAAGGAGCCGCGACTGGCTTTCAGAAAGAGTTCATCATAAAGTGCAAATAAACAGCTAACGCTTTCAGTTATGAGTCTTCTTGGCTTCTTTTAAAGCTTTATAGGAAAACAGGAGCCAGCTGGCCTGCGGGCTGGAGCAGAGGCCTTCCTGCTGCAGGGAGCGGTGACGAGTGTCCCAGGGCTCTGCAGATGCGGAGCTGCCGGGAGCATGGCCTGCCTGTGTGGTGAGACTGCAGGCAGCCGGCGGAGGACAGTGCTGGGCCAGGCATGCACTAAGGTAGGTCCCCAGAGTCTGCTCAGCCCTGAAACTTCCAGCTCCCACCTCATCCAGAGGAAACCAAAGACAAAGCTTAAATTCCCAAATGAGATGTTCTTCTTGTCTCTACAGTAGGGAAGATCTTTGGGACATTAGGATCAGATCTGGCCCTGCTCCTTGCACTAACTCCATGGATCTGGGCTTCTTCAGAGCTCTGAACTCTTCTCCTCCTTTCCTGAAAAAAATACCTATGCCTCTGAAAGCTGTCCAGCTCTTCCATCTTCCCACATGGATCCCATCCAAGATGCTACAGCTCCCCACAGAACTGGCTTTGGCTCCCCACAGCCCATAGGGGCTGCAGCACCCTGTCGCTGCACCCACTTTGTGAATGAATGATTGAAACAAAGCATCATTCCATCCCCGGGGAGGGAGAGCCGTGTAGGAAGTGCCAGCAAACTCTGCTCTCACCCCCTGCATCACTGTGACCAACTCTGTCTTCTTCGGTGCCCCCTTGTGTCATTGTTAATGATGATTTAAAGATCTGTAACCTGAGAAGCATCTCTGAGCCCCAGGGACAGTTGCAGCCATAAATCTGCCTATTTTTCTGTGTCCTGCATCCATCAAATCAGCAAAAGCCATTAAGAAACTGTGTTGGGTTGATGCCCCTGAGATATGGGGGTTTTTTGGTATCTCACGCTTTGCAGTCCCCTTGATTCTCAGACAATGCTGCTTCCCCCTGTAAATTGAAGGGACGAGCTCCTTCCCTTTAGTAGCTGTATGTGTAATTATAAGCAAAAACTGCTGCTGGCACAGGAGCCTGCATGGCCCGCTTTCACAGCTGGTGATGGAGCAGCAAAGCAGCCTTCCTTCCTCCAGCCCTTGCAGTCAAGGGAGGCTCCTTCCCTCACAAACAGCAACCGCTGCTCTCTGCAGGATGCTGCAGGTGCATGGTCCATGCAGGTGCATGGACCACGCTCAAAATGAGTGGGCACCGCTGACCCCTCAAAACCTCCCCAGTGGTCTTCATCCCTGGGAAGAGAGGGGTGGGATTGTCCCTGGAGCAACCAGCATGCAAGCTCTTGCTCTGTGCTGGTCCCCACTCAGGGCATGGGGAGGCATAGTGCGTGTTTCGGCAGCGGATGAGAGGACAGAGAATGCAGGGAGCTGCCATATTCCCCCTTCCCCTTCTCCCAGCAGCTCTGCCAGCCGTTGGCAGGGCCATGCACAAGCATTTGCTGCTAGCAGGAGGGGGTCAGTGCCCACCGGAGTGGCTGTGCTGTGGTTGCATCCTGAACCAGGCATCCGCCTCAGTCCCTGTCTGGCACAAGTGCAGGGAGAAGACCTGGACATAAGACCTGCGGCAGCGCCTGGGTCAGCACCCACCCGCTCAGGGGCTGGCTGTGAGCGAGGTCCTTTCCACTCTGCTGCAGAGACCTTCCAGCTCTGCCAGGTTGCTTTACACGAGCTGCACATCCTCATGGGGGTGAGATGGCTCTGCAGGAAGAAATAAATTAATTTCACCTCTTTTGGGCTCCTGGCTTAAGGTGATCTGAATGTTCCTCTTTCCCTCCCTTGGCTCTTTGTTGCTGGACTTGAAGATGCCTAAAATCAAGCAAGAGCAATCCCACCTGTACCGTCTGCTTTTCCTGCAGACTCTCTGGCACAGAGAAGTGGAGCGATGAACTTGTTGCAAATCCCCCCCGAACACAGATTTTTAACTCCCTTACCCAGATTAGACCAAACCAACAAACCAAACATGGTGAGAACTCTGCTGCTGATATTATTGGGTTTGGGATCAAACCTGTAAATTTGGCAGCATTTCTTTCTTCGCTAAATAAACCTCTCTTGGTTGAAGATTTGTTGCAAGCACAGAGAAGATTTAAAGAGAACTTTTGAGCTGACAGCCCTGGAAAGATGTTCAGGCAGAATCAACAGGCACACATACAGATGCACAGATGTACAACCACTTTTCTTTCCCTAAAATGCAAAACTGTTTTTCTTGGCATGTAAAACACTCTACAAGATGAAAATATCTCTATCAGCAGCAGCTAAATGCATAGGACTCATCTCTGTTTAATTCTTTATTTCACTTTGCACAGATTTCTAAAAAGATTCTAAACACATCCTGTTTCCAGAAGCACCCAGCAAACGAGGGGGTGAGAAGCTCCCATGTGCAAGCGGTGGGCAGCGGGAGTGAGCAGTGAGAGCCACAGGAGCCACAGAGACTCCTTGAGTTCATGAAAATGATTGCCAGGCCTTCTTTAACCGTTGCTGGCTGCAGAGGTTCAAGACCTTAGCCTGCTGGAGTAGGAGGGTTTGCCCACTCTGTGAATACAGAGTTCACAGTGTGTAATACATGGCCTCTGGCTGAAATCTGGCTCTGACTGAGCTGCCCATCTCACTTCAGGGGGGTTGCTATGGCCGGTAAAGCCCCCTTTGCTGAGCAAGTGTGGGTTGGCTGCCCTGTGCTGAAAACATGGGCTTATGCAGTTGTGTCAGAGATTTCCACAGCCCGGGGGAGTGGGAGCTGCTGCTCGGCCAAGGGCTGGGGGTGCCGGGGACATTGCTGCAGGACTGAGTTGTGGCACAGGGTTCCTGCCATGCAAACAGGGCATCTCCATAATGTGAGAGCCCCCAGGCCCAGGCAGAGGGGTGAAGACCATGTGCGAAGCCAGAAGAGGAGCAGCGTGAGCAGGAAGCTCCTGCAGGTCTTGGCTCCCCGTTACGCTGGACATCAGTCAGTGGGACTTTGTGGTGCATCTTTTACAGCATGGTGGGAGGCTGCAGTGTGCACACAAAAAGGGATGAGTCACTCAGGTCACTAATGAAAGGTCACAGCATCCTCGGATTCAGCAAGAGGCATTTATTTCTTCACAGAACAATTTCATTGCTAAAGTACCTTTGGCTACAGGGACAACAGACCTGACAGGTTATCTTATTTACCAAGGATATCGATCAGACTGGGGAAGGAATAGTAGATGCAATTACTCCAGGTGACCTGGGAAAAAAATGGTAAATATACCTGGGACTGGGTGCCATTGGTGAAGATTTTAATAAAAGTGAAAAATCTGAATCTTTGTCTATGCTATGCAGAGTGTTTTGGCGTCTGGGAGACCAACAGCTTGTGAAGAAGAGCAAATCACATAAATAGAATAACATTTAGCGTGCCTGTGCGAGGGCATCAGTCTAATATTATTCCTGCAGCGCATGCAGTTATAAATAGGTGATGCCATGTAGCGTGGGACCTGGGGAGAGCGAGAGCTGAGGAATGCGTTTGCAGCTCGGCAGCAGCAGCACTGCGCAGCTTGCAGCTGTAACACGCATTTGTATGTGCATTACAGAGTGGCTGCGGCTGCACCCTGCAGGCAGGGATTTGTCCTGGAGAACTTGGTGAGCCCAGGCTTAATAGAGATGTGCCATTTTTCAGACCATCCCTCTAAATATCCCCCCGCAGCAAGCCCTCCGCGCCCCTTGCCATCAAGGCTGCTTGTTGCTCGAGGCAGGGGTCAGCACAGAAATAAGGGCAGTGAGAAACCCCAGGAGCTGCTCTGTGCACCACGGCGTGTGCTGCCTTCTCAGCAACCTGGGAGGAGTCTGTAGTTTGAATTTCACTCAACACCTCTGCTCTGCGCCACCGAAGAGATGCTCAGGTCGGATCCAGCTCCTTGAAGAGCCCTTCGTGCCAGGGCGCAGCCCAGTCAGTATGAAATTCTTCTGCTTGTTTGGGCTCATGGGCAAAAAGTTTACCCTGAGGAGCATCAGAAAGCTCCCAGGCTTCTCAGTAGCACCAAAGCTCCTCCTTGGAGAGGCTGTTTCCATGCTGTACAGAGGATGTCCAAGGACAGGAGACAGATTAACTCCATCCTGGCTGCCTTTGCTCTGATGCAGAGGTGCCGCTCAGCAGAGGTGAGGGAGAACTGCACACCACAGCTCCCAGTCAGATCTTACCAGCCCAGACCACCCTGCAGCACCACTCTGCCTCCGGTCCAGGCTGTTTAGGGTGAGAAGGTCCCATGGCAATGGGAAGCTGCTGGCATGAAGGAGAGCTAAGGGGTAGGTTGGTTTGTTGTGATGCCAAGCAGCAGGAACTCTCACTGAACGAAGCATTGGTTGGTTGTGGAGGCAAAATTCCCCCTATAAAGGAGCGTGCAATGCTGGGATGGCAACACAGTGCTGTGCTGAGAGCTCAGAGGAGGCAGGGATGCAGAGAGCCCTTGGGATGCAGCTCATTCAGGTGCCTGGGGCTGTCTGAGACCCCAGTGGGTCTACAGTACCCAGCAGGAGCTGCTGCAGCCTCCCCAGGGCTGCTGGGGGAAAGCATATTTCCATGTGCAAAGCAGAAACAACAGTCCCATTGCCACAGCCACTATCCCACTGCACTGGATGGGTGGGGAAGACCTCTGGCAGGTTTGCCCCAGGGCCAGCTGCAGGACAGAGGCACCAATGGCACAAGGTCCACAGTGAAGTAGAGGGTCCCGGTGAGCTGAAGTGTTAGGGACAAGTCTGTGTTTTAACCCACCTGTCCATAGGGATGAGCATGAGCCATCTCTCCATGGCTGGATTTTGTGGCCACAGCTGGTGGTGGAGGAACCAATCTCTGGATGGGTCAGTGCCTCTTCCTCCTCCTTGCCAGGTCTCCATTTCATAACTCCTCATCCCCAGATTTACTGCCAGTAGCTCTGGTTAGCCGCAGTGGAAGCAAACCCAGCAGCACAGAAGGCAAGAGGAGGGTTTATTTTCCTTTCCTGTGCCACATGGGCGAGGAACAGAGGGTGGGTCATGGATGAACCCAAGTAGCAGACTCAGCCTGAGAGTATGGTGCAGCATCCTCTCCCAAAGGCACGACCCAGGGGTGAGTGATGGACTTGCAGTTCCATCAGCACCTGTAAAGCCCAGGCTGAGGGACAGCTCACAGCTTTCAATCTTCCTACATAATGGGGACCATTCACATGTGGTTCCCCAGCAAGAAACCCAAAAATGGCTATGCCCTGAGTCTGTCGCCTGGCCCTGTGTGGAGGTGCCCTGGGGGGATACCCAGATGAGCACCATCTCCTGTCACTGCTCAGCACCTCATCTCCCACCCCAAGAGGTACTCAAACAAGGGACCTAAAAGTTAGCTAAATATTTCAGAATCCAGAGAAGCCTCCGCTTTATTTCCCCATTTAGCTCAGGTGGTTTGCCTGCCTCCAGAAAAGCCTAGTGTTAATTTGATTCCCTGTAACTGATTCATGGCAGATCTGGCGTCCTGATGCCCAGAACAGCTGTGATTCCTGTGCCGCCGTTTGCTCTGCCGAGGGACACTGCACAGCCCCTGAGCGTGGCTGGGAAGGATGGACCAGGACTGGAGTAGGGCACAAACAGCTGGGTCAGGTGCACACAGGAACATCTTTGCATTTGCAAAGAGACAGAGAGGATGTGTCTCATCTCCCCAGTTATTCCTTCCAGAGAAAAGTCTGGAGAGAAGCAGCTGGAAAATCTTTGCATGCAAACCAGACAGTAAAATCTGTAATTCTGAGGTAGAGGAAGAAATGTGGCCCCAACACGGTGCTTTCACCACAAGAGAAAACAAATATTTTCATTTTGTTGTATTCATTCTCTACTGGGAACCTGCTGTGCTCTGTGGCACGGCGCAGCTGGAAGCATTTTCACAGGGCAATTCACAGTTCCCTTGGCTGGGAAAATGCTTGTGGCTCCAAGGCTGGAGCCACTTCTGGCTGCCGGAGGCTGGTGGCTGGGACCAGCCTGTGGAGCATCGCTAGCAGGGAAAGAAAAATGCATCTTGGTGGAATCAAACACTGCATTGGAATAAGCTGGTGCCTGGCTGGGAAGCTCAGTCAGCATCTCAGCGCCGGTTGCCTGAGCTTCCGAGGCAAAACAGGAAAGGACGTCTTGAGTTTTACTAATAAATGCACTTTTCCCCAGTTGAAGTGCTGGGGCCAATTTGTTTCCTACTGGGTTATTTTTAGCATCAAAACAAGCCATTTGCTGTAAACTGTCTGCCTGGGAAGCAAAGCCCCAGGGCGGCAGACAGGGCTGCCGCAGCTTCTGCGCCACGAGGTCACCGCCCCACGAGGCCACCGCCCCGGCTGCTGGCACGGCAAAATCTCCCCCGGAGCATGGTTCAGCTTGCTGTTGGGATGGGAGCCACCACCATTCCTCCCTCCAGCACACCCAGGCAGGCACACACACGCTGCCGGAGCCGGGAGCTGGC
>VZTL01015750.1:0-12135 GCA_013400535.1 Scopus umbretta
GTTTAGTCTATACAGTTTTAAATATGCTAGTGATTTAAAAAATAATGCTTCAGAAGTAAGAAAAAAAGTATGAAAAATTGTGTGCATAGAACAGACCATGCTTTTACTTGACATAGCATAATTTGATTTTATAGGCTATGTAAATCCACTAATGTTATGAGATATGAAAATTTCTATATTATTTGCTTTTTCCAAAGTATGTCAATATGAGATACTACCTCAAAATAAAAAATACACAATCTACACAATAAATAGAGAATACTGTGAGCCAGAACATTGGATCTGCGCAACTCTGAACTTGGTATCTTTCATACAACACGCTTTCAAGGATGTTTTATTAGAACTATATGTATTAGAATTATATGCACGCTGCATTCAACAAGGTATTTCTTTTGTCACTGAGGATGAACTTTTGCGGTCTCAGCATTTGTTCACTGACATATTTAGTTTAATTTGTTAGAGTCAGGTGAATGGCAGAAAACAAGTTCTGTAAATAGTATCTCTACTGCAGATAAAATCGTTACTGCGTTTTCGTTTTCTCTCTTACATTGTTAAGAACTTGATTGTGTTTCATTGTGAAGATGTAAAATAACTTCATTTGCATATAAAACTGCCTATACTTCATAACTACAAGAGCAATCACTCCAGTAATAATATTAAAAAAGCAGAAAGTATTTGCTTTCTGTTCAGTTGGATGACTTTTTGGTAAAGTTTTATATCAGGATTTTGGAGTTTTGTCAGATCCCAGTGCTGCAACTATTTATGGAAGTTATCCAGACTTCATGCATTTTTACTCTTTGGTGAAGTTAGTATATGCAGTTCTGTTGGTCAAAACGTTTCTTCATTCAAGCCTTTTTTGATAAGTCAGTGTAGTGCACCCAACTCTGTAGGTAACATAGTTTATTTTGTGTGCTTTTCCCTCTAGCTTGTATGTTTAGCTGTGCTTTTACTGGGTACTTGTGCAGGGTACTTTCACTGGGTAATTTGTGCTGTTCCCCACCGTTACTTGTGTACTTGGACTGGAGTAATTTTCGTGGCCCTGGAGGCTTTCTACAGTTTGTTGGCATTTTAACATACAGTTGTGGTATTATTATTTTCGTGAAGTAAGCTATTTTCTTGAAGCTTTCTAGAACAAGGTTATACCTTACACTTTTTATTTACCTTCTCTACTGTCTAGTCGTCCTGGTTTCAGCTTAATTCAGAGTTCTTTTTTTTCCTAGTAGCTGGCATAGTGCCGTGTTTTGGACTTAGTATGAGAACAATGCTGATAACACACTGATGTTTTATTGTTGCTCAGTAGTGTTTACACCAGTCAAGGACTTTTCAGCTTCCCATGCTCTGCCAGGTGCACAAGAAGCTGGGAGGGGGCACAGCTGGGCCAGATGACCCAAAGTGGCCAAAGGGCTATTCCATACCATACGATGTTACGCTCAGTATAGAAACTGGGGGAGTTGGCCAGGGGGCAGCGATTGCTGCTTGGGGCCTGGCTGGGCATTGGTCAGTGGGTGCTGAGCAATTGCATTGTACATCACTTGTTTTGTATATTCTTTTATCATTAATATTATTATTATTTTCTCTTTCTCTACTATCCCATTAAACTGCCTTTATCTCAACCCACGGGTTTTAGTTTGGTTTTTTTTTCCGCTTCTCTCCCCCATCCCACCAGGTAGGGGGAGGGTGAGCAAGCGGCTGTGTGGTGCTTGGTTGCCGATTGGGGTTAAAACACAACGCTAGTATAAGGATGTATTAATGGAACATCAAAGTATTATTATTCTTCAAAAGGGGGAAAGGGGGGGGGCTAAGTGCATTTGACAGGATTTACTACTTTTGATTCTCACAAGCTTTGGTAACCTGTAATATATTTATGCACTTTTCCTTGGAATGAAAGCATGTTCTCATGAACAAGTGCAGCAGCAATGCAGAAGAATGCCTCTGGAGGCGGCGAAATATACAGTTACTCAACATCATTCAACATAGACAATAAAAGATTGGTTTTTGAGGATAGCTTACTCCTTCCCTCCCCAAAATAGGCAGTGGTTTAAGTGCAGCCCTAGCTTTGGTTACCAATTTTTTGCAAACTGTAGTTGCAAGTATAGTAGAGTCGGTTCTGGGCTTTACCTTTCTGTAGTGACAGCAAATGCCTGTGGAATTTACCCTGCACAGGTTGTTGTTCCTGTCTTTAAATGATGCTGTGTTTGCTTTATATCTGGTTAAAAGCTCTTGGGGTTATTTTTTCCAGAGGAAGACTTGCCTTTTGGGTGATCTTGTGAAAAATTCCCTGTTCACAATTGGTGCTATAATTAGATCTTTTTAGGTATTTTTTCTATTTCCTCAACTCGCATTCCTTTCCTGAGGATCATTTTTTATTTGTATTGTGTCTGTCAAAATTTTAATCAAGACAGACAGAGGATCATGGCATTATTTTTCTGCCCATTGATCCTTCCTATTTCCGTTTGTTTTAGTGATATTTTAGTCTGTTTTTATGTAGTGGATAAATAAAAAAAAGATTAAAAAATCCTGTGCCCCAGCAATAGTTTTCTTGAACTACTAAGCTTGTGAAGAGTGACAGCGTCTGTATTATTTTGAAAGATCGAGTTTTTCCTCTGGGAGAGTGACATTTTCTCACTCCAGCTACGTAATTAAAACCAATCTTGAAACACTAATGCTGTGGGTATGCAGAGTAGTGTGCTGCCTTTGGGGAAAGCTGATGGAGCTCGTTATTAACCACTGTGCTATGACTAGGACGTCGGCGTGGGTACCTGGAGAACCTTGTGAGGTTCCTTTGGTGTCTCAGAAGCTGCGTTTGAAATGATGGGAAGGGGTTTTGCTCATGCTGTTTGATACACAGTATCTGAAGAGCCGCAGTCTTTGTTAGCAGAGGTAGTTCACTAACTGGCTGCAGCTCTTAAAAATGTCTGCTGGGTGCCTGAGGGGAAAAAGCCTTAAAATGGAGAAATAATATCTCCAGAATTTTCTGTTCCACTGTAGTGGGCTGCCTGATTTTGCTTGTTATTTTGTATAATTCTCAAGTTATGGTAACTTCGTATCTAAGCAATCTGGGAAAAAAAACCAAACCACTTTGTGATTTTTATTAACTCGTAATTAATAAAGTGGAGGATAAACCACCACTGCCGCGTGGCTGGACGATAAGCGCTGCGCAAGGTTAGTAGCAACTTCCAATGGCACTGGGCCATCAGAGTGGTCCTGTAAGGTGGGGGCTGCTGCTAGGTGCCCCCTCGGCAGCGTGCTCTGGGGTGAGCTTGCCCCCCTCGGCAGCGTGCTCTGGGGTGAGCTTGCCCCCCTCGGCAGCGTGCTCTGGGGGAAGCTTGCCTGGAATAGCCCTCCGCAGCACGGCCGAGTGTCCACTCACTGCTGGCTGTGGGGCGAGTAGCTTGCTGTAGAGGTGGCAGAACAAGCCAGCCGCTTTGGCAACAGCACAGCATCCCTTTGTCCCACCTGGAAGCATGTGTGGAATGAGTGAGAGGCACTGGGGAGGCCTTGGAGGACACAGGAGTGAGTCAGAAGAGCGAGCAGAAAAATGATGGGAGGTAGGAGGAAGGAGAGCAGGAGCGGTACTGCGGGAGAGGCAGCAGGAAGAAAGCGGGGAGCATGGCACGGCAGCAAAAGTAGTGAAACCAGCAGCAGGAGAGGCAGCTTGGCAGGGTGGAATAGTGGCTCTGTCCCGAGTCAGCCGGCTGCAAAGCACACTGAGAGGGTAATTTATCAAATACCTTTAAGGTGGTGGGGGTTATGAAAGGAGAAAAATGATACCTTGTTTTTATGTTTTGCTGGGAGATTATGTGTGTGCTGACGTGATTCCAGGGAGGACATGGGCTTAATTCTTGCCAGCTGTATCCGGGGCCTGATACCAAATGCTCCAAATAGGTACAAGGAGCATTACCGTACATTGGTAATTTTGGGTTCTTGGAACCGATCGCAGGATTAAGTACAATCATTGCCTTGGTGACAAAGCTTGCACATTTTTCTGCAAATTGTACACAAAGCACATTGTCTTACTTATCCCAGATGTGCAGCCGAGCTGTGTTTATCACAAAGCAACAAGACTTGCAGGCTTTTCTGTCCAAGTCTCCTGTTGTCATCCCAGGACAGAAGGGAAATGGTGCTGATGCCCTGATCATTCTCAGGCAGAGGCAAGTAGCTGTAATGCCTAAACACAGCTGTACTCTTAAACGAATAGCTGTTCAAAGCAGGGACCTTTAACATTTTTGTTCTTCATGCTTATGCACTTTACGGGTTTTTATTGCCATATTACATATTACCATAAAACCCTCTGTGTCTCCATAATGGCTTGAAAACTGTTTCATTATTATGTTAATATGAAGTCCTTTGCAGATAATGTTTTGTCAATCTTTTTGAAGTACTGTACATTACAGTCTAAAAATTATATACTTTTTCTTTATACTTACAGAATATTAACTGTTACTAGCAAGGGTTTCCTTGGAATTTGAAAATGTCTTCCAGACAATGTTTCATTTCATTAAACTCTTCTTTTTGTAACAGAACAGAGTCAAAACAGGACAAAAAAAATTCTTCTTTTAAAAAACATGCTAATCTTTCTCATTTCTGATACATTAAAATCAGTCTTTACATTTAAGCAAGAAATACCTGTGTTAAATTAATTTAGAATGACTGATGCTCCTTCAGTAACAAACCCAGATTTAAATTAAATCAAAAATGGACCTTCTGTCAGGTCTTTTTCAGTTTTGAGTGCCACATACATGAGAAGAGTAAGAACATTCAGGAAAATCATAATTCTAGAATTTAACTTATTTCCATATGCTAAACATATGGAAAGATATGAACATGAAATAAATGGAAATCCATGTTTAACATGCTATATGTTAAAAAGCTGTCTTTAGGCAGTATGCCAGTAATATAAGGGGAATTCTACTCTAGAGCGTCCACTCAGCAGTTGTGAGCTTGGGGGAGGAGAGGCTGGGCTTTCCTTTCCCTGGGGCTGAGTGCTCCTCTTCCCATTGCCACGCCATGCTGCTTGTCCCACTGTTCCACAGGCAGAGTTACAGAATCATAGAATTGTTAAGGTTGGAAAAGACCTCTGAGATCATCTAGTCCAACCATCAAACCAAGGCCACAATGCCTACTAAACCATGTCCTGAAGTGCCACATGCTTTTTGAATACCTTCAGGGATGGGGACTCCACCATCTCCCTGGGCAGCCGGTTCCAATGCCTCACCACTCTTTCAGTAAAGAAATTTTTCCTAATATCCAAGCTAAACCTCCCCTGGCGCAACTTGAGGTCATTACCACTCATCCTATCGCTGGTTGCTTGGGCAAAGAGACCAACACCCTCCTCACTGCACCCTCCCTTCAGGAAGTTGTAGAGAACGATAAGGTCTCCCCTCAGCTTCCTCTTCTCCAGACTAAAGCACCCCAGTTCCCTCAGCCGCTCCTCATAAGGCTTGTTCTCCAGGCCCTTCACCAGCTTCATTGCTCTTCTCTGGACACGCTCCAGCACCATAATGTCCTTCTTGTAGCGAGGGGCCCAAAACCGAACACAGTATTCGAGGTACATTCCCTGAAGAACATTCTTTTGTCCACTTTTGGATTTGGCATTTTTAAATGGAGTTGTGTTTGCCTGTTTTGTACTATGGGAACTGAAGTGGGAATCTCCAGTCTCATTTCTCATTCTTACAGGATTTATCTGAATACTTGTTTCAATGTGCTTTTGTATTTTTTTTTTTTATTCCTTATCAATATTTGTGATCTTCATTTGAATGCTTATCTATGCCATATGTAATTTCCATTTTCTGTAAGTAAACTTTTCCTCCAACACATCTTTTCTACTTGGTATAACCAGAACTGAACAGTATTTTTGGTGAGAATTAACCTTAAAAGTGTTACTGTATCCAATTTAATTTCTTTTGCACTCATTTATTACATATGATTGTTACATTTTTTCATTGATGGTGTACTGTGTCTTTTCACAATTTTATGGGTATTATAGAAATCAATGAAGTTTATCAGTAACAGATCATATTATCAGAACATATCGGTATTATCAAAATATTTCTTTAAATGTGCATTACTTTGCATTTATCAACACTGAATTTCACCATCTGCTATTTGTTCATTTTCTTACCTCTGTTAGGTTTCTCTAAAGATCCCTCCCAACTGTATTATCTCATTAGTTTCGTGAGGTGGATTTTTGCCATTTCACAAAATGATAGTTGTTAAAAATGGTCTGGAGAGTGTGTCCTGAGTTACACTGACCATGTTTGTTAGTGTGCTGCCCTGCTAAAATGCCAGCAGAGAGCAAGGAGGCACTTTTTTTTTCTGCTCAGAAACTTTGCTTCTTTGTCCATAATGTATGGGAGCTTTTATTTCTGTTTTCATTTCAGTCATTTTTTTAGCACTGAAGTGGGTTTCACTAGTGGTCCTTAATTTGCAGGATTACTGCTGGCACCTTAAAAAGACGTGTGGCTTTTACCATACACTGCCACTCCTATGTAGCCACTGATTTTAAGTGAGAAGGAATATTTTCTGTTAGCATCTCACCCTTGGGCTTAAACGTCCTTCAAAGAAACCCAAAGTTAATACTGCAGTTCTCCACTAGGTTATATGGGATGAAGTCCTGTAATTGATTTTGGTGGGAGAATCCACTCCATGCGTGCGGTGAACCCTGGATAAGGGTGGAAGGGACATGAATCGCGCTTTGGGGTTTTGTGACAGTGAGATTGAGTAAATTTGGGACCAGAAAGCAGGAAGATTTCCTCTCACTGCCTGATGATGGTGCTACAGTGCTGTGGGAAAAAATGCTCCTGTTCATGGTACCTCATGGACTTGGTTCTTGTTATCACTACCATTGGTTCTTGGGCTGTATCTTTATGCGACTGGTGATGTCTAATGCTGTTCAACTGAGAAGAAACACGTAACTCATTATACCTAAGTAGGATTGTTGATTGTAAATAGGTAAAGAGAGGGAAGATTCAATCATGCTTACCAGAATACTGTATTTTCCATGTTAACATTCATAAAAAGTAAGTAAACTGTGTGACAAGTCAAGCAGTAACCCTGGGGCAAATTCCTCTTTTTTGGTAGACAGATTCACCTTACGAGAAGGCTGTGCAATTCGTAGTTTGGATGGGTCTAACTTTTGACTGATATAAACAGACCTTTCTTTAGCCTATTTTCTTTGTTATTGATGGCAGCCAGTCAGTCCACCCTGGCTTGGCAGACTTCTTGAAGAATCTGAGAAGATGCTTGTGTTTGTATTGGCTCTGCATATTGTATATCAAAAAAATCCTTCATTACTTATCCACCTTGCTGAGATATGTTAAATAAGCTTTGAGGAGTTTTAATAGGGATTTTCTAAATTTTCTAAAATTTCAGACTAGCAATTTCATTAACATTAAATAAACATTTCAGTATGGTGGTTCACTTAATTTCAGCTGCAACAAAAGAATTGACTCTGCTTTATTCCAATTTTGAGTACTACCTACTTCTTTATATACTGTGAAATAGTCACAAAGGTTGTTTTTACAGTAGAATTCCTTTGCCTGAACTTCCACTGCGGAGACATAACGTCAGAGATGAAGATAAATGAATTAACAGTCAAAGCACACCTTCGGTGTGTGATAGGAAAAACTTTATGTACCACATCATTAAACCAGAACAGAACACTAAGGGTGAAAAGCATTCATCTGGGAAATGAGTAAGTGCACTATTCAAAACATTTTTTTCCTAAGAAAAATGAACTCTGCAGACAGAGGAAAGAACCATTTTAAGAATTCTGGGAAAGTCTGATAAAAACAGAGACTACATATAGGAAATTGTCACAGAATCACAGACTAGTTGAGGTTGGCAGAGACTTCTGGACATCATCTGGTCCAAACACGCTGATCAAGCAGGGTCACCCAGAGCCATGTCTAGACAGCTTTTTAATATCTCCAAGGATGGAGACTCTGCTGCTTCCCTGATGGTACTTGGGCACCTTCACAGTGAAAAAGTCTTTGCTAACGTCCAGAGGGACCCTCCTGCATGTCAGTGTGTGCCCATGGCCTCTGGTCCTGTCCCTGGGCACCACTGGGAAAAGCCTGGCTCCGTCCTCATGGGACCATCCCTGCAGGTGTTTTATACACACGGATGAGATCCCCCTGAGCCACCCCTGGAGTGCTGGGTCCAGTTCCCCAGTAGAAGAGAGATGTGGACATATTGCGGAGAGTCCAGCAAAGGGCCACCAAGATGATGAAGGGACCGGAGCATCTCTCCTGTGAGGAGAGGCTGAGAGAGCCAGGACTGCTCAGCCTGGACCAGAGCAGGCTCAGGGAGTGGCTTTGGTGTAATTTTTGTTGTACTGTTACTGCAGTATGATCCCGTTTGCTACTGCAACTGAAATCCAGGTATTTTGTGTATTTCTCTATTGTAGTCATCTCTAGGTTACGTCTATGCATATATAGCGCTTTGCTTTATTAGCTGTTGTTGCATGAGCTCCCTACCACTGAACACAAGGTGTGTATTTAGATGCACCATCTTTTACGATGTCTAAATACGAACTGCTGTACCTTCTTAGTGGTATCAAGTATAAAGAGCATTAGAAAATCCCCTTTTATGAATAGAAAAAAAAGTTTGCTTCTTTTTTAGATAGAACTCTTCTGCTTTTCTGCCTTTCCAACACCTTTTTGCCCTTTACAGTTTCAAGGTAGGATGGCATTGTCCTACTCTTCTCAGTTAATGATAATTTTCACCTCAGAGAACAGAAGTAGGATTTTTTTCTTTTTAAGTTTTAAAATAACAAAATTATACCATGTAGGACATATGGCAGAAAAAGGAGATGAGCAAGATGAAGACAAGTTCCGAGCAAGAGGGTTGGTAGAATTGTTGGATTTGGTCCTTTCTCTTTTCTGTAGGTGATTTATCTACAACATCACTCTGTTCCTTCTTTAAATGGGCTTGTTTTCTATAATTTTAATTTCATTACTTTCATAAAGAAAATTCCTGCCATAATGGTGAGTGAGATTATGATTGATTTTGGACTAACAATACTGATTATTTGAATCTGAAAAGCAAACTTCACTGAAGAGGTGGATTCAGCCATCGTTTCTGGGAACCAAGTATTCAGTGATAGACACAATAAAGTAACCACTTATGTAGTCTTTAAAGTTTGGGTTTTTTTTCTTGTCAGGTGTCTTTCCAGAGAAAGTATGCTACATTGCTTTCCACTGCTCCAAAAAGAGCAGAAAAGTCCACAGAGCATTTCTTCCAAATCTTTGGTAATCATGAAATATCTGACCTTAATATAAGAAAGTTTTCATTAGGACTTTGCTCTTTCTTTCCCTAGATTAATTTCACATATTTTAACAAGTATATGATGAATTAGGAGAGGAGTAGGTTTATGCATTATGCGTCCGGTCACTGGCTTCGGTATATCAGGCTCTAACATTTGATCAAGTGACTTAAAAGTTTCACAAACGTGTTGCCTTGCTCTTAATGTGCTGTTTGCGGCATACGTGCTATAGCTGATGTGGAAGGAAAGGGCAGAGAGAAGCAAATGAACAGCAGAACTGCCCCCTGATGCACAGGGTTAATTTCGATCTATTTGTTGTGGATTATTCCAGTTTAAAACTGTCACTATTCTTTCAGCGTAGCAATGCATTTTGGCACAGGTCTAGAATCAGTGTAGTAAGTTTCCATAAATAACGTAAACTGTAACTAAATGAAGCTTTGAACTCTGGAAAGGAATAACTCAGTTCTGTTTTTGAATAAGACGTTGAGAAACATCCTGACAGCTTGCATCTGTTACAGGAGTAGTTGAACAGAGGGGTGGAACTGGCTCTGCTAAGTACACTGAGGTATTCATTTATATTAAATCCTGTAGCAATAATGGTCTTGAGGATTTATAAATATCAATGAAATAGCCTTTCGAGAAGTCTTCTTTAAATGTGTGGAAGAGTATTTGGTGTAACAGACGGCGACAGTGTCCTAAAACAGGTGTGTACTGGCTTAGTTTTGTCAAGAGAAAGCGTAGGATTTTGTTCGGGGAGTATTTTATAAAGGGCAATTACTCTTGACGAAAGATTTGAAATGCTTTCAAAACAGACAGTCATGATCCAGCAATGAGATACTTTGCATTTTCATCAGTTACATCAGTTTTTTTTCATGATGTCTCTGCCTGTGCATGGGAATGGCCAGCCTTGAAACGGCGGGCAAGGTCCTACCTCTTGTTTCCCCAGCGGACCGATATCCATCTACAGGTGGGTTAAGCTTTGGCAAACGCAAGCTTCGACATTTAAGCAGATGTTTGTGGGTCGTAGCTATTTCCAAAATAAAATGTGTTGAAAATACTGCTTTTTGTCCATATCAGGAAAAATAAGATCAAATTACTCTTCCTCTTGTCTTTGGCTTTAGATACAGTAGCTGAAAAGCTTGGCAAGGATTGACTGTGGTAGGGATGGATTGACTGTGGTAGGGATTATTGTGTTCTGTTCTCGTGAAGGTCTGTCCAGGTTGGGAGTGCTGGTGCCACCTCCACACTGCGGCTGAGGTAGTCAGCTGGAGCGGTGCCGGGCCGAGGCTGGGCGCTGCTGCCACTGCCCCGGGGCTGGCACAAGGGCTGCGGGGTCTCCTTGGTCTCTCCAGCTCTCTTTCAGCCTTCCCCTGTCCTAGGATGAAGAAATTATTGTTTGACTTGGAAGAAAACATGAGGCCTCAGGGAAATGGCCGAAGGGTAGTGAGAGGAGGGATTGGTTGATGTGGCTTGTGAAACTGCAGCGGCTTGGTGATTCCAGAAGAAAGTGTCCTGTCACTGGACAAAATCTGAACTTGCGACAGATATTTGACCTCTCTGATCTATGTAGCATTGAAGGAGTAAATGAAGTTTAGACTAAATACGGGGAGGTTGGGGTTCTCTCACGTGCTGGCAATTCTCTCTCAGCAGTGAGCAGCGTGTGATTGGGAAGAGCAGTCCGAATTCCAGCTTCCCTCCCTGAACAGGAGAACATCCCAGCTGGGACAGTTGTACCGAGAGTGGAAAGGCTAATCCTTTTAAATCTAGTCTTGATTGATTATTCACACTACCTCCAAAGTAATATCAGTGGAAAGTACAAAAAATCAGGTGAAGAAGGATGTGTTGTAACTTCTGGAGCACTGTAGTTTGTTTGTATTGCTTTTCATTGCAGCATACAAGGAGAAGAACCACGGCTTTATAACAGTCTTAGAAACAGAACGCTTGTTTTGCAAACAAAATCCCAAAGATACTGTAAAGAAAAGACAAACAACTGTTGAGGAAAATAGAGAACAAATGAAGAAATACTAGCAGTTATCAAAAATTTTAAGGATGAGAGGTATGTCTCGTAGCACTCCGTACTGTAAATGTGAATGTATTGCACAAAAGGAGATTATTTCGGTATACTTAAATACCTCTGTGTGCTTGATTGATATTTTCAGTAAGTACTTGTTTGTTGAATAAGATAAATCACAGATAAATCATATTCAGCTTTACAAATAGACCAAAATTTTGATTATTGTAAACAAAAAAACCCAAACCCTCTTCTAAAATAAAAACTACAAACCCAAAAGAAAAGTAACGTTTTCCACTCCTCTTGTAAATTGGAAGAGCAAGATGATCTTGGGACTCGAGCAGCTCGTGTAGTTATATACTTGCTTCTGCGGTGAAACGGTAGTGCGTGCACCAAGGGGTGGATCCAGAAGTGCTGGGCGAGGGTCCCACTTCACGCGGGAGTGTGGAAGCTCCTGCTCTCCAGCACTGCTGGGGGAAGGGATCCCTTGCACTTTGCCCTTACTGTAAGAGAAAATTGCAGGGTTGGAGCTTCACTTAAAAATAAAGCAGGTGGCTCACTCTCCTTTTCATCTTTGAATAACAGAAAATAATAATGAATATTTATACTTTAGCATGCTGCTGCTGGAAAGATTTGTTTAGTAATGTCTTGCTTAGGTTAGACACAAGCACTTTATTTATGTGTTGCACAGTGCATTGGTAAATTGAATGCTGAATTGGAATTAGTGATGCAATACTTCGTTTCCTAACTTAAGCCATTTTGGGTGCAAAAAAAATGAATCAAGCCTGTCAGTGTGTATTTTGGAATATATCATGGTTCAGTTAGGATAAGATCTTGAACCAGAAAGGTTAATTTTTTT
>VZTL01015752.1:0-22009 GCA_013400535.1 Scopus umbretta
TGTGTGCGTGTGTGTGTAGGGGGGGGAGTTGGAAGCTTGTGACTTCTGACAGCAGGAGAAAGGCTCCTTCTCTACCTGCAGATCTGAATTTACAGAACCAGTAGAGTACCTTGGTAGCCAAAGAGGAGAAACCAGCTCTAAGGGAGGCTTCAGAGCCAGATGGGCCCGAACTGTTGTGGCAGGTTGACCATGGCTGGCTGCCAGATGCCCACCCCACCCAGCCGCTCTCTCACTCTCCCTCCTCAACAGGACAGGGGGAGAAAATAAGATGAAAAAGCTTGTGGGTCAAGATAAAAACAGGGAGAACACTTACCAATTACCATCACGGGCAAAACAGACTCGACTTGGGGAAAAATTAAATTTCATTTTCTTGCCAATTAAAATAGAGTTGGATGGTGAGAAACAAAGACAAAAATTAAAACAACATCTTTCCCCCACCCCACCCAGGCTCAACTTCACTCCTTCACTCCTGACTCCTCTACACCCACCTCCCCACCCCCCTGAGCGGTGCAGGGATATGGGGATTTGGGGGTGGCAGTCAGTTAATAACACTTTGTCTCTGCCACTCCTTCCTCCTCACACTTTTCCCCTGCTCCAGCATGGCTCCTCTCCATGGGTTGCAGGGAAATACCTGCTCCAGTGTGGTCTCTTCCATGGGCTGCAGTGGAATATCTGCTCCGGCACCTGGAGCACCTCCTCCCCCTCCTTCTCTGCCCTTGGTGTTCACAGGGACATTTCTCACACTTTTTTTTCCTCACTCCTCTCTCTGCCATGCGGCATTTTGCCCTTTCTTAAATATGCTTTCATAGAGGCGCCACCAGCTTCGCTGATTGGCTCAGCTCTGGCTTGTGGAGCTGGCTGGAACCGTCTGTGTCTGGCACAGGGCAGCCCCTAGTCTCTTCTCACAGAAGCCACCCCTGCAGTCCCACCCCTGGCTACCAAAACCTTGCCATATGCTACACCCAATAGAACTGTGCATTAGCACCAAGAGGGAACATTGGGTGACTGCAGTTGGAGTCTCCCTTCTGCAGGGGACCCATCTGCTGACCAGACATAGGATCACAGAATAATTCAGGTTGGAAGGGACCTCAGAAGGGCCCTAGTCCAACATCCTGCTCAAAGCAGGGTCAACACTGAATTCAGATCAGGTTGCTCAGGGCTTTATCCAGTCAGGTCGTGAAAACATCCAAAGACAGAGATTGCGCAACCCCTCTGGGCAACCTGCTCTACTGCTTGATGGACTTCATTGTGAAAAAGTTTTCTTCTTATATTCAGTCAGAGCCTCTCTTGTTTCAGCTTATGCCCATTGCCTCTCATCCTCCCATCATGCACCACTGTGAAGAGCCTGGTTCTGTCTTCCTGTAGGAAAGGATCTGTCACAGGAGGTTTGTTGCTTGCTGGAGGCCCAGATACAGGATACTATAGAGAGGCTGCCAAGGCTCATCCAGTCCTTTGACCTATTACCCCTTACTGCTCATTTGTGTGGATGCTGGTAACACTGCAAAAAAGAGACCTAGAGCAAATCACGAGTGACAACAGAGGTCTGGGAACAAGGGTGAAGCACACGGGAGCCCAGGTGTTCTTCTCAATACTGCAGGTGAAGGGGAAAGGCTCCGGTAGGAGCAGATGCATCCTATAGGTTAACACCTGGCTGCACAGCTAGTGTCCATGGGATCCTAATTGATTGATGAGGACTGCTGAGAAGGAACAAGAACCACCTGACAAAGTGGGGCATCTTGGCCAACTTGGGGAGGAGGACTTTGAACTAGGTCTGACAGGTCATGATGACCAAAGCCTGAAGAGAAATAAAAGAACAGGGGCATGGAGAAAGTACCCAGGGGACGGGTAGGCCCTCACTTTCCATGTGAAAGCAGCACAAGTAGGAGCCCATGTCAAGTGCCTGCACATAAATGCATGCAGCATGGGGGGCGGGGTGGGGGGCGGACACGACAAAACCAAGAGAAATCAATATTCTGGGCATGGTTGCAGGGCTCTGTTCTCATTTGGATTACAGAGATGTGGGGGATAGGTCACATAAATGAAGCGCAGCCATAGATGGATGAAGCTCTTCAGAAAGGACAGGCTGGACAAGAGGCAGGGAGGGGTTGTGCTCTGTGCAAAGGAGTAGCTCAAACACACACAGCTTTGCCCTGGAGCGGGGGAGGAGCCAGTCAAGAGAATGTGGGTACAAATCAGAAAACAGACCAACACAGGTGATGCCTGGGTGTACTGGTTTTGGCTGGGATAGAGTTAAATTTCTTCCTAGTAGCTTGTATGGGGCTATGTTTTGGATTTGTGATGTAAACAGTGTTGATAACGCAGGGATGTTTTGGTTATTGCTGAGCAGTGCTTACACAGAGTCAAGGCCTTCTCTGCTCCTCACACCGCCCTGCCAGTGAGTAGGGCTGGGGGTGCACAAGAAGTTGGGAGGGGACGCAGCTGGGACAGCTGACCCCAACTGACCAAAAGGATATTCCATACCATATGACGCACGCTCAGCAATAAAAGCTGGGGGAAGAAGAAGGAAGCGGGGGGGACACGTTCAGAGTTATGGGGTATATCTTCCCAAGTAACCGTTACACGTGATGGAGCCCTGCTTTCCTGGGAATGGCTAGTCACCTGCCTGCTGATGGGAAGTAGTGAGTGAATTCCTTATTTTGCTTTTTGCTTGCGTGCGCAGTTTTTGCTTTACTTATTAAACTGTCTTTATCTCGACCCATGAGTTTTCTCACTTTTACCCTTCCAATTCTCTCCCCATCCCACTGGGTGGGGAATGAGCGAGCGGCTGTGTGGTGCTTAGTTGCCAGCTGGGGTTAAACCATGACTCTGGGGAGATGTCTGCTATAGACCACCTGATCAAGAGGAAGTAGAGGAAGCCTTCTTTACGCAACTGGTAAAAGCCCACACGATCACAGGCCCTGGTACTCGACTTCGACCACACCAATATCTGATGGAAAGGCAACATGAAAGGACAAAAAAAAGATCCAGGAATTTTTTGGAGCATGTTGAATACAAGCTCTTGATGGAGATAGCAAGCCAACTAGGGGAAGATGTTGGACCTATCACCCACAAACAAAGAACAGGTTGGGGACATAAAGGTCAATGGCACCCTTGGCAGCAGCCACGATGAGGATGAAGTTGAAGATCCTGAAAGAAGTGAGCAAGACACATAAGCAAAATTACAACCCTGGACTTCAGGAGAGCAGGTTTTGGCTTGATAAAGGACCTGCTTGGCAGGATACTATGAGAGACTGTCCTAAAGGGCAAAGGGCTCAGGAGGGCTGGTTGATCCTCAAAAAGGCAACCTCCTCAAAGCACAAGAATCCACTCAGACATGCAGGAAGTCGAGCAAGTGTGGCAGAAGGCCAGCATAGATGAACAGGGGATTCCTGACTGAGCTCAAAGACAAAAAGGAAGTACACAGAAGGTGGGAGCAGGGAATGGCTACCCAGGAGGAATATGGAGACGCATGCAAGGATTTAGTTAGGAAAGCCAAAGCTTGGCTGGAGTTGGAACTAGCAAGAAATGTAAAGAGCAACAAGAAGGGCTTCTATAAGTACAGCATCAGCAAAAGAAAGACTAAGGAAAACGTGCCCACTGCTCACTGGAGCCCAGAATCTAATAGCTAAGGACATCAAAAAGACTAAGGAACTCAGTGCCTTCCTTGCCTCATTTTTTTACAGGTAAGGTTGGTCCTCAAGTCTCCCAGATCCTTGAGCCTAGTGGCAGACTCTGGGGCAGGGAAGTATTACTCACAGTGGAGGAAGACTGAGTTAGGGAGCACTTCAGCCAACTGGACATACACAAGTCCATGGAACCAGACGAGATGACCCTGAGGGTTCCTGATGACTGAAAAAAGGCAAACATCACACCCATCTTCAAGAAGGGGAATCCAAGGAGATAAAGACTGGTCGAACTCACCTCAGAATCTGGGAAGGTTGGGGAACAAATCCTCCTGGAAGCCGTGTCCAGGCACACAAAGGAACTGGGCTTGCTCCAGTATGCCCATGTCTGTCTTGTACTGGGGAGACCAAAAGTGGACACTACTCCAGATAAGGTCTCACAAGTGCCAAGACAAGAGAGGGAAAGGATCACTTCCCTGGAACTGCTGGCTGCACTGTTACTAATACAGCTCAGGATGCTGTTGGCCTCCTTTGCTGCAAGGACTGTTGGCTCAAGTTCAACTTGTTGTCCACTAGGACCCCCAGGTCCTTTTCTGCAGAGCTGCTTCCTAGGCAGTCAGCCTCCAGCCTGTACTGCTGCACGGGGTTATTTCCAGCCCAGGTGCAGGACTTGGCATTTGTTTTTGTTGAACTTCATGAGGTTCCTGTCAGCCCGTTTCTCCAGCCTGTCCAGGTCCCTCTGAAAGTCAGCCCTGCCCTCCAGCACATTGACTGCTCCCCCCAATTTGGTGTCATCTGCAAATTTGCCAAGAGTGCACTTTGTCCCCTCATCCAGGTTGTTAATGAAGAAATTAAACAGTATTGGTTCCAGTACTGATCCCTGAGGGACCCCACTAGTCACTGGGCCCCAGCTGGACTTTGCACCACTGATCACAACTCTTTGAGCCCAGCGGTCCTGCCAATTTTCCATCCGCCTTATCGCCCACTTATCCAGCCCATATCATTCCAATTTGGTGATGAGGAGACTGTGAGAGAGTGTGTCAAAAGCCTTTCTTCAGTCAAGGTATACAACATCCCCTCCCCTCCCCTTGTCAACAGAACCAGTCACCACATCATAGAAAGCAATGAGGTTGGTAAGGCATGATTTGCCCTTGGTAAAGCCATTTTGGCTGCTCCCAGTCACCTTCTTGTCCTTCATGTGTTTAGAAATGGCTTCTAAGAGGATTTGCTCCATAACTTTTCCAGGGACTGAGATGAGGCTGGCTGGCCTGTAGTTCCTTGGATCCTCCTTCCCACCCTTCTTGAAGATGGGTATGACGTCTGCCTTTTTCCAGTCATGAGGAACCTCCTCCAGTTGCCACAACCTTTCAAAGATGATAGAGAGCAGCCTCACAGTGACATTGGCCAGCTCCTTCAGCACCCTCAGATGCATGCCATCTGATCCCATGGGCTTGTGTATGTCCAAGTGGGTTAAGTGATTCCTAACTCCTTCTTCCTCTACTGTGGCTACTGCTTCACTCCCCCAGACTCTGCTAGGATGCTCAGGGACCTGGGAGGCCTGAGGACAGACCTTACCAGTGAAAAATGAGGCAAAAAAGGCATCAAGTACCTCAGCCTTTTCCCTGTCGCTTGTCACGAGGTCCCCTGCCCCACTGAACAATGAGCTCATGCTCTCCTTAGTCTTCATTTTGCTACTGATGTACTTGGAGAAACCTTTCTTGTTGCCCTTCACCTCCCTTGCTAGGTTCAACTCCAGCTGAGCTTTGGCTTTCCTGACTGCATTTCTACTTACGCACGCAGTGTCTTTATATCCCTCCCAAGTAGCATGCCCTTGCTTCTACCTCCTGTGTACTTCCTTTTTGTGTCTGAGCACAGTCAGGAGCTCCCTGTTCATGCATGCTGGCCTTCTGCCACACTTGCTTGACTTCCTGCACATTGCAAATGGACCGTTCTTGTGCTCTGAGGATCAACCTGCTCTCCTGGGCACCCTTGCCCTCCAGGGAAATTTCCCATGGGATCCTGCCAAGCTGGTCTCTGAACAGGCCAAAATTTGCTCTTCTGAAGTCCAGGGTTATAATTCTGCTGTTTGTCTTGATCACGCCTCTCAGGATCTTAAACTCCACAGTCTCATGTTCGCTGCAGCCAAGGCTGCCCTCAACCTTCACACCGTCAACCAGTTCTTCCTTGTTTGTGAGTAGCAGGTCCAACAGTGCATTTTCCCTAGTCAGTTCACTGATCACCCGCATCAAGAAATAGTCTTCTGTATGCTCCAGAAATCTCCTGAATTGTCCTTCCAGCAGATACTGAGGTGGTTAAAGTCCCACATGAGTACCAGGGCCTGTGATTGTGAAGCTTTCTCCAGCTGCCTAAAGAAGGCTTCATCTACCTCTTCTTCTTGATCAGGAGGTCTGTAGCAGACACCTAGTACAGCATCACCTGTGCCGGTCTGTCTTCTAATCCTTACCCACAAGCTTTCAACTGCTTTGTCACCTGTCCTAAGGTAAAGCTCCATGCATTCAAGCCGCTCCTTTGTGTAGAGCTCAAACCCTCCTCTTCGCCCGCCCACCCTATCTTTCCTGAAGAGCCTGTATCCCTCCATTGGAACACTCCAATCAGGAGAGCTATCCCACCACGTCTCCATAATCCCAATGAGGTCATAGCTCTGCAGCTGCGTATGGACTTCCAATTCCTCCTGCTTGTTCCCCATGCTACACGCATTTCTGTTCAGGCATTTGAGATGGGCCCCAAGTCATGCTGCTTTTACGGGGCAAGTGTGAGAGCCTCCCCTGTCGTGCTGTCCCCCAGATACGTTTGTTCTGCCCCTTGTGCCTTCACTTCTCTTCAGGTTATGGTAATCCTCCCCGGCATACCTACTTTAAAGCCTGCCTCACTCGGTTAGCAAGCCTGTTTGCAAAAACACTCTTGCCCCACTTTGTCAGATGTATCCCATCCTTGCTCAGTAGCCCTTGCTCAGTAGCCCTCGCTCTTCAAAGAGGTCCCCATGGCCATAGGAGCCAAAGCCCTGCCTGTGACACCAGCCGCACAGCCAGGTCTTTGACCCATTGGATGAGTCCATTTCTACCTGAGCCTTTCCTCCTCACTGGCAATATTGAGGAGAATACCACCTGGGTCCCCATGCCCTTCACCCTCACCCCCAGAGTTCTGTAGTCACTTGTGAAATACTCCAGGTTACCCCTGGCAGTAACATTGGTGCCCACATGGAAGTGCATTACCCCTTCCTAGGGGTAATGGTCTGAGGGCCAGACAAGCCTTGGCAGTCCCCTTGCAGTATCCCAGATCCTGGCCCCCGGCAAGCAAAAAACCTCCCGAGACATCAGTTTGGGTCAGCAGATAGGTGCCTCTGTCCCCCACAGGAGGGGGTCTCCAATGACTGTCGCTTTCCTTTTTCCCTTTGTGCAGACACACAGTTTGGGCTCAGCTGGCTCTGATGCATACTCTGAAGGGTTTTGTTTGTCCTCACCAGTGCCCAGGGCACTATACCCAGGGCAGTTGCAGGTCTGCAGGTGGAGCAGGAGCCTTTCTTCCATTTGCCAGAAGTCACAAGCTTCCAGCCTTCTCCATCTTGACAGCCACCCTCAGCTACCTGTTTGACCATGGTCTCTAGCTGTACCTCCTTCCTTGCTGTGTGTGGCTCAGGCTGTTGTCTCTGCAGAGTTTCTGCAAAGACACTGTCAATCTCCTCATTGTCCTCCCTGATGATTTGCAGCCTGCTCACCTCTTCCTGCATCTCCTTCACCTGGTGACTCAGCACCTCGACCAGAGCATGTCTCTCACAGGAGATGCCACCACTGCCCCCAGTCCCACAGAGAGGCCCCAGGCACTCTCTGCAGCCCGAGACCTGAGAAGTGTCATCCTCCCACCCCACCCCAAGTCTGTTTGGGTCGAGGCCTCCAGTGTGCCAAGGGCATTATCACCAGTCAGTGCTGGGGAGTGTGCCCTGCTTCATGTTGAGACCATCGCTGCACAATCTCCAAGCAGCCCCATGCAGTCCTCAGCATAAGTGCCTGTCCCCTCTGCACCACAGCCGTGTTAATAACTGCTGTGACAACTACCATGTCACTATCTGCTGCTCTCTGTGAGCTGGATCCTCCCTAATCAGGAGTCAGCCTTTCTGCATGCAAACTGCTGTGCAAACTTGAGAGCAGCCCCTGCAGCGTCCTGGGTGCCCTGCACCACAAACTGCCCCTGCTAGTGGCCACACCTCTGTTTGCAGCGCTCTGGGCTGCTGCACTCCCTAAGGGAGCAACTGAATAACAAAATCATTGTGTGCTTTGTAGAGGCTGGGAATTTCTATGTGTTTGGAAGATGTCATCTTTTTCTTGTACTTGTAGATGCTCAGTATACTGAAAGAGTGATGACAGATGCACCAGGTGTAGCTGTTTATTGGTGGTGCATCAATCAAAAGATGTTAATGAGGCCCTAAGTTTTAGAAGCATGCTAATCAGGAAGAAGAAATGGAAGTGAAATTTACTAAGGTAACTTGACTGTTTTCTAAATTACTGGAGTTAGAAGAGCTAGCAAAATAAAAAAAAAAAAAAAAAAAAAACTGTTATCCTTGCTCTAAGGCAAGTTACTCCTGCTTTAGTACATATTCTAATACCCCTTTAGAGTGTCAATTATTGACTTATATGAAATACAGCTTGACTAATTATTTGCCTGTCGACTTCATAAATTTAAATTATGAACTGATGACAAATGTTCTTAAAAATATTATTTAAGTTTATTTACCAAGTGTATATCTTTTAGTTTAATACATTGCCTAGGCACCCTTGTTTTGGGGGAGTCGTCTTTGAGCAAAGTTTTTCTCAATCTGCTATATAAACTGTTGTTGGACTGAATGCCCTATCAAGCTGATCAGGGGATTTGCTGTTCACCCATTCCCCAAAGCTTCGTTTCAGAGACAAATTGCAGTACTTATTTTGATGAAAATTGACAGTTTTTTAGGTTGAATGCTTAATTTGTCTGAGGGATTATTTGTGACTCATTTCAGTAATGCTTTCATGATTTCTGGTGATGTAGGAGCTGACTACTGGGAAGAAGAACTTTTTTATAAGTAATACTGTGTTCAGTAAGGATTTAAAGTGTCTACTGTATTAATTTCCTTTGAATGTGCACAGATTGTCCTTGTTTGTTCGTATATAGACCTGGGGCTATATCCTGAATTTTCTATATCTGACATTCCTTTAGTACAACTTGGAAAGTTGGAACAGACTAGAAGGTGTTATCTTAATTGCAGAGGTAAGGGTATGCTGGAGAAAGTGGTACTATGTTGTGGGTATAGCTGCTTCTTTGCAGTAGCTGGCTATGAGAATGTAGCCTTACTGGTTATGACCCCCTTGTAATGTTTAGTATAGTGTGTGTACTTCAAGAAACCACACCTTCTTGTAGCTTTTCTCTCCTTCTATAACAAAGTAGAGCACCTCAAGTACTGATTGTCTTACAACTTATGTTATTCTTTTAAATCTTAATGAAGCAATAATGCTGGGTAGGGATATACAAATAAGTTACTGTTAAGTCAGGTAGTGCAAGAACTTGAGCGTGTCAGTTATGTTTTGGTAATTCTCTTTTTTTTGTCCCCAAAGATGGGCACTGTTGCAGGTTAATTGACTTGCTCTAAGTTTGCACATTTGCTGATATTCTAGGAACTTGGTTTTTTGCTCATACCAGAAATGGATATTTTTGCCCTGAGTATCATTACTGCTGAATACTGCACAGTGCTTTATACCTTTTAAATCATTAGAGAAGCATGCTTGCAGCAGTCTCCTCTCTGGTGTTCTAGTTGCAGACTTAAATGTGGCGTTACTAGCCATAGACTAGTCTATAGCCATAGAATACTCCTGTAAAGAAGACTGATTTAAAAAAAAATTACTTGGGCAGAGAATAGAACACTAATTCATTGTAAAATAATATTTTAAAATAACTCTGTGACAATTGGCTTAAGAATCTGCTAATCATTGAGTTGCTGTTATTTAAAGGTGGATGTGCCGTGTGAAGGAATGGATTATTTTGTGTACGGTGGTGGGTGCATGGGTTTCCCCATTCTTCTGCATTACCCACCAAGTACCCCCAGGTCCTTGAGGCGAAGACAATCCCACGAATGGGGTTGCCTTTTTCCCAAGGGAGGAGCAACCCACACTGCCTTTCCCAGCCACTTCCCTATGTGCACTACAGGGACCTTATCGCCTCCCACAATATGTAAGGGCTGTGTTTGGGCAGGACCAGGTTGGTTATCAGATCCTCTGGTGTTAACCAGCCAAGTGGTTTCTGCTAATTTTACATCCCAGTGTTTCTATTCCCCAGCACCCAATGCTCTCAGCATAGTCTTTAACAGTCCATTATATCGTTCAGTCTTTCCGGAGGTTTGTGGGTGATAGGGGATGCGATACACTCAGTCAGTGCCGTGTTTCTTGGCCCAGGAGTCTATGAGGTTGTTTCAGAAATGAGTCCCATTGTCTGACTCTATTCTTTCTGGGGTGTCCTGTTGCCACGGAACTGGCCTTTCAAGGCCCAGGATGGTGTTTCGAGTGGTGGCATGGTTTACAGGGTATGCTTCTAGCCACCCAGTAGTTGCTTCCACGCAGCGCTTGCCTTGGCAAGTTTGTGGCAGTATAGTCAATCTACCAGGCCTCGCCATATCGATATCCCAGCCACCGCCCACTATTCCAGGGACACTTTACTCGTGTGGCTCGCGTCACTGTGGCGCATGTTTTGCATTCATGGGTAACCTGTGTGATGGCCTCAATAGTCAGGTCCTCCCCTCGATCACGAGCTTATCTGTACGTTGCATCTCTCCCTAGATGTCCTGATGTTTCATGGGCCCTCCAAGCTATGAATAGCTCACCCTTACTTTCCCAGTCCAGGTCCACCTGAACCCACTCCAATTCTGGCAGCCTGGTCTACCTGCTTGTTGTTTTGATGTTCTTGGGCATGTGGGCATCTACGTGATGTGCCTTTACAGCAAGTTTTTCTACCTGGGCAGCGACGTCTTGCCACGATGCAGCAGCCCAGATGGGTTTACCTCTGTGCTACCAGTTGGTCTCTTTCCATTGCTGCAACCCCCCCCACAGGACATTTGCCACCATCCATGAGTCAGTATAGAGATAAGAGTACTGGCTACTTTTCTCATTCAGCAATCTCTAGGGCCAGCTGGATGGCTTTCACTTCTGCAAACTAACTCAACTCGCCTTCTCCTTCGACGGCTTCAACAATTTGTTGTGTCGTTGTTTTCCACTTCCGATGGTTTCCTACAACACGACAGGATCCGTCGGTAAACAGAGCACATTGCCTTTCACCTTCTGATAACTCATTGTATGGTGGTGCCTCTTGGGCACGAGTCACCTCCTCAGGTGATGCTCCAAAATCTCTGCCTTCTGGCCAGTCCACGATCTCTTCCAGGATTCCTGGGCAGTTGGGGTTCCCCATTCGAGCCCGTTGCATGATCGACGCTACCCACTTACTCCATGTAGCATCGGTTGTGTGATGTGTAGAGGGGGCGTGTCCTTTGAACATCCAGTGTAGCACAGGCAATCGCAGTGCCAAGAGGAGCTGTGCTTCTGTACCAACAACTTCTGAAGCAGATGGAATCTTATTGATCACATCCCTTGGGTCTGTGAACAACGTCCATCTTGCCATTTTATTCCCCAAAACTGGATGTCTTGTGCAGGTCCTTTGACCTTGCTTTGTCTTACGGTAAAACCAGCTTTCAGAAGAATCTGGATTATTCTTTTCTCTTTCTCAAACACTTCCTTCGTCGTGTTGCCCCACACGATGATATCATCAATGTATTGCAGGTGCTCAGGGGCTTCACCCTGTTCCGGTGTAGTCTGGATCAGTCTGTGACAAATGGTAGGCCTATGCTTCCACCCCTGGGGCAGTCGATTCCAGGTGTACTGGACACCCCTCCGTGTGAAAGCAAACTGTGGCCTGCATTCTGCTGCCAAAGGGATCGAGAAAAATGCATTGACAATATCAGTTGTGGCATACCACTTGGCTGCCTTTGACTCCAGTTCATATAAGAGTTCTAGCATGTCCCGTATGGCAGCACTCAATGGCAGCGTGACTTTGTTCAGGCCACGATAGTCCACTGTTAACCTCCATCCTCCGTCAGACTTTTGCACTGGCCATATGGGACTGTTAAAGGGTGAGAGAGTTTTTCTGATCACCCCTTTGCTCTCCAGTCGACGAATCAGCTTATGGATGGGAACCAGGGAGTCTCAATTTGTGCGATATTGCTGCCAGTGCACCGTCATGGTAGCAATCGGTATCTGCTGTTCTTTGACGCGCAGCAGCCCCACAACAGAGGGATCCTCTGAACGTCTGGGCAAAGTAGACAGCTGTTTAGTCTTCTCTGTATCCGCATCAGCTACATGAAAGGCCCACTGGTACCCTTCTGCGTCCTTGAAGTACCCTCTCCTGAGGCAGTCTATGCCAAGGATGCACGGAGCCTCCGGGCCGGTAACAACGGGGTACTTTTGCCACTTGTTCCCTGCTAGGCTCACCTCAGCCTCCAACAGAGACAACAATTGGGATCCCCCTGTCAGTCCAGAAATCCAGATGTGTTCCGCCCCCTTGTACCCCAATGACATTAGGGTACACTGCGCACTAGTGTCCACCCAGAGCCTTATACTCCTGTGGGTCTGATGTGCCAGGCCATCAAATCCATACAGTCCAGTACACTCAGTCATCCCTTTCCTCTGCCTGGCTGGAGGTAGGGACCCTCTATTCCTCATTGGAGTATTCACTATCTGGCCCCTACGGTGTCAGACCAGAAGTCCTTTCACCAAAATCAAGAGGAGAGGCGTTCTCAGTCCTTCTTCTGCATCTGGGGGATTGCTGGTTGCCAGTTGCCTTCTACCGTCTCAACAGCCCCTGGAACAAAAGCGTTCTTGGATGGCCTCCTCTTAGTAGCTGTCTTCCCCCGCAAGTCACATACGTGGGCTTCTAGCTTTGAGGTGGGCTCACCATCCCACTTCCTCGTGTCCTTCCCTCCGGTCACGCAGGATGATCCAGAGGGTACCACGCAGCATGTGCCTGGGGCTCCCTTTCCCTCTGGCTGGGAGAGGCTGGCTCCGTGAAATGCCCCTGACAGCCAAGACGCTGGCCCATGGGGATGAGGAGGATGAGAGATTCTCTTCAAAACGCTGGAGCTGGTGGGACAGTCTCTCCACAGTTGGTATATTGAAGTCTGGACAGTTCATCATTGCCAGGGTGTTGGAGTACAACACCGGTGCATTCCGGACAAACCTTTTCCACATGGCTCGTGTACACTGGATGTCATCCAGATCTTTGGAGACCTGTTGTTGTCCAGGTCACTGTAGACGACTTCCACCATCATTAATTCTCTCAGATACTGGATGCCTTCCTCAGTAATGGTCCACTTCCCTCAGTAATTTACAAGATCATCCTTGAGGGGATATCTCACCTTCACACTCGACAGGAGCCACCTCCAGAGGCTGAGAACTGTTGCCTCTCTTCCGATTTCTTTGTCAATTTGCCAGTCCCTAGCTAGGGATACCAGCTTCTGGGCTTCCTTACCCTCTAATTCCTGACTGTTGGCCCCAGTATCCCTGCATCAGAGCAATCAGGCAGCAATCCGCTCACCTGGCTGAAGGCTGTAATCTTTCCGCAGATCTCGAAGTTCACTTGGGGTTAGGGACCATGTGGTTTCTGCCTCTTGGGTGAAGTCTGTCACTTCCTCCTCCTGTTTCTTTGTCGAAGAACCAGCTTCCTGATCAGACCCTTCCTCCTCCCTTACTAATCAATGGTATGGACCTGTCAACCTCCACATCCAGGGCAATTACTGTAGTTGGGGTTTGGGTCCCTGTCTCAACCGTTGTGTCCTCAGATGTAGAGGCCCTCCTTCCTGTGCTCCTCTGATGGTGCTGATAGGCACAGACCATGCCCCAATACAGTGCTAGGAGCTGCTGGGTCTCATTGGGGTAGGCAAGGCACCCTTCTGTCAAGTGGTGCACCAATTCAATGGGATTACATGCCTGTCCAGGCGTAAAATCCCAGGCTATCAGAGGTGATAACCACCTCGGGCATCTGCCCAAATCCTCCCACACACTCTGCCACTCAGGGATCGACCGCCAGGGCATGTCAACTGCCATTGCGGGGGGGGGGTTGGACTAGATGACCTTTAAAGGTCCCTTCCAATCCAAACTGTTCTATGATTCTATGTTTCTCTGCGGCCTCACCAACAAGTTCATTCCTCTTATGCCAGGATGAAACCAGGTTCCACATACTCAACAAAAAGCCAATGATGTTTGTTAGATAACAGAATCAAACAGCTTACATAAGGATGTACAAGAACCTCGGGAGACTGTGCAACAGAGCCAGCTGCATCAATCCCAGAGGAGAAGAGGGAGATATAATCCCTCATTCTCCCCACAAGGTAGCCCACCCAGCACAGGAATGACATCAATTACCAGGGCCATATGCCAGCCCAAGTACATGGCCATCGCTTTTATCAAAATGTTCCCAGGCACAGCGAAATTGAGAAATAAGCAACATAGCAAACAGCAAGAGTCAAAAGCAGCCACTAACAAGCCCTAAACTCTTATTATACAGTAAAACAAGCAAGCTCTGTGACCCGCACAGAAGCCTGCCAATTAATAACTACAACAGCTATAGCATGCTCAGGTCAAAACTGTCATTATCTCGTGCCCCATGCTGGGTGCCAAAAAGGGCTGTGGTGGGTTGTCTCTGGCCAGCAGCCAAACACCCACCCAGCCTCTTGCTCACTACCCTCTCCTGTGGGATGGGGAGAGAAATAGAAGGAAGGCAAGAAGATTTCTAGATCGAGATAATGACAGTTAAATAGGGAAAGCAAAAGTCACATGCACAGGAAAAGCAAAAAGAGGAATTTATTCACTACTTCCCATTGGCAGGCAGATGTCCCACCACTTCCTGGAAAACAGGGCCTCGGCACGCGTAACAGTTGCTTGGGAAGAAAAATGCCATAGCCACAAACCTGTGGAGAGCCCATGCTGGAGCAGGTTCCTGGCAAGAACTGCAGCCTGTAGAGAGGAGCCCATGCAGGAGCAGGTTTTCCTGCCAGGAGTTGTGGCCTGTGGAGGACCCATGCTAGAGCAGGGGAAAAGCATGAGGAGGAAGGAGGGGCAGAGACAAAGAACTGACTGCAACCCTATGTACCCCACCCCCCCTGCGCTGCTCAGGGTGGGAGGAGGTAGAATAGTCGGGAATGAAAAGAGTGATGTTGAGCCTGGGAAGAAGGGGGAGTAGGGGGAAGGTGTTTTAGTTTTTGTCTTTGTTTCTCACCATCCTACTCTATTTTAATTGGCAATAAAATAAATTCATTTTCCCCAAGTCGAGTCTGTTTTGGCCGTGACGGTAATTGGTAAGTGATCTCCCTGTCCTTATCTTCACACATGAGCTTTTCTATCTTATTTTCTCCCCCCCCCCATCCTGTTGAGGAGGGGGAGTGAGAGAATCTGGCAGCCAGCCAAAGTGAACCCACCACCAAATATAATCTCTCTTGCTCATTACTTTCAGATCTTGGCTTAGATGGATAAGGAACTGGATGGATGGCTGCATCCAGAGTTACAGTCAATGGCTCAATGTCCAAAAGGAAAACAGTAATGAGTGGTGTCTCTCAAGGGTCCCTACCGGGACCAATACTATTTAATATCTTCATCCGTGACATAGGTAGTGGGATTGAGTGCACCCTCAGCAAGTTTGTGGATGACACCAAGCTGAGTGATGCAGTTGATTCACTAGAGGGAAGGGATGACATCCAGAGGGACCTTGGCAGGCTTGAGAAATTACCCGTATTGGATAATCTGATTCTGTAGGAGTACCTTGGGGGCAGTGTCAAAGCAGAACTTCTTAACTGGGCTCTGTCCAAGTTGACTCCTATAGAATCACTGAAGTGTCTCTGCACTGGGATATCCAGTGTTGCAGACTTCAGGAGGGTTCATATACTCAGACACAACGCCAGCAACATTTTGTGTATTCTCAAATAAGTTTACCCCTGAACCAGAAATGGCTTCCTGTAGAAAGATAAAGCCAACTGGAAATCTGAAGGTTTGAAATTTGAGGTTTTCCAGTTCTACCCTATTTATTTCTTTGCAAACTTGCTGTGTTGTCCATTAGAACAAAATGGAGAAGCAATCATAAAAGTACAGATCCTTGAAGGACACCACTCGTTACTGGTTTCCACTTGGACACTGAGCCATTGACTTTAACTCTTTGGATGTGGCCATCCAGCCAGTTCCTTATCCATCTAACAGTCCACCCATCAAACCCATATCTCTCCAATTTAGTGACAAAGACTGTTATGGGGGACCATGTCAAAGGCCTTACAGAAGTCCAGGTAGATGACATCCATAGCTCTTCCCTTGTCCACCGATGCAGTCACTCCATCGTAGAAGGCCACCAGATTAGTCTGGCACAATTTGCCCTTGGCGAAGCCATGTTGGCTGTCCCTAATCACCTCCCTATCTTCCATATGTTTTGACATGTCTTCCAGGAGGATCTGCTCCATCATTTTTACCAGGATGGAGGTGAGGCTAACTGGATCAGCCAATTCCCTCAGGACCCTGGGCTGCATCTCATCATGTCCCATGGACTTGTGTACATTCAGGTTCCTCAGGTGGTCTCGAAACCGATCTTCTCCTACGATGGGTGGGACTTCATTCCCCCAGTGCCTGCCTTGAGATTCAGGGACTCGAGAGATGTGAGAAGAGAGATTACCATTGAAAAATGAGGCAAAAAAATTGTTGAGTACCTCTGCCTTCTCCATGTCAGTTGTCACCAGATCCCCTGTCCTATTTATCAGGGGGGTACAATTTCTTTTGTCTTTCTTTTCTGGCCAACGTACCTGTAGAAGCCCTTCTTGTTATTCTTCACATCCCTTGGAGAGACCTTGATTAAGAAGTTGTCCTCGACGCACTCCGAGAGTCTACTGGACTGCTTACAGCTTGCTGTGCTGCTCTTCCAGCAGATGTCAGGGTGATTGAAGTCCCCCAGCAGGATCAGAGCCTGCGAGCGTGATGCTTCCCGTAGCTGGAGTAAGAATGCTTCGTCAACAGGCTCCCCTTGATCGGGCAGCCTGTAGTAAACACCAGCCATGAGGTTTCCTTTGTTGGCTTGGCCCCTAATTTTTACCCATAAGCTCTCAAGTTGTTCATCGCTGTTTTTCAAAGACAGCTCTGTGCAGTCAATCCAATCTTTTACACAGAGGGCAAACCCCACCCCCCCTTCCTTGCCCGTCCCTTCTAAACAGTTTAATGCCATTGATTGCAGCACTCCAGTCATGTAATTCATCCCACTGCGTTTCAGTGATAGTGATTAGATTGCAGCTTTCTAGCTGCACAGTGGCTTCCAGCTCCTCCTGCTTGTTACCCATGCTGCACACATTGGGATAGAGCCACTTCAGCTGGGCTACCTACCTTGTCACCTTCATAGAGAGACAAGCCCTAATTCCTTTGAGGCGTTTCACAGGTGATTCCCTGTTGGTTCCTAGTACATCGGCAGCCCCTGGCTCTTCTCTGTTGCTCAAAACTGCATCCCCTTCCCCTGCTAAATCTAGTTTAAAGCTCTCCGTAGCAATGGCTGCCTTTAAACTTAAAGTGTCCATGTTGATTTACCAATTCAAATTATATTCTTAACAGAGTTACAGGTTAAAAAGGCTTTGTTGTGATACCACTGATTAACATTCTTCTTCTGAATGCCTTAGTTTTTCTTTGAACCCCTCTGCTATTGTCTACATCTTTAGTTCATCAGGTATAAATAGGATGGTATATAAAATAACTGTGATACAGTCCTCAAGAGTTTATACTTGTAATTATTTGCCTTTACTCTCTACAAGGCTGGGAAGTCTATTGTCCAAGTGTGAGCATCACAGCATAGAAAGATACATTTAGGAGGAACAATCACAGGAGACTTACTTCTTTCTGGCTCTAATGTTTTTTTGGCTTGAATAACATGGCTTCTTTGTCATCTTTGTAGCTAGTCTCAGGAAGTAGCTGCAGATGGGGAAACCTCAGTAATGGCTGTGTCTCAACTGCATTTTCAGGAGGAGAAAGTTGCAATCACTTTAAGCTAGAACTAATTGAAATGCCTAAGGTTACATAGGGGTGTTTTCCTGAGGTTTCCTTACAGAAATACCCGCTCCTTATGTTTAAAATAGGTCAACAGACTGACTTAAAACAAGGTGGAGCTTTCATCTGTTTATTATATGTTTATCTTTTTAAAAGGTATACTTTTTATATTGTGGGAGTTGAGAATAAAACTTTAAATTGGATGCCGGGATTTCACATGGGGGAAAAAAGGAAAGGGTTGATTTTTTTGATAGTCTTTTTTTCAAGGAAGTGTGTGTAAAGTAAGAAGAAATAGGTTCAATACGATATATACTTTATGCATTATATTCTTACCTTTCACCCTCTATCTCTTGGTAAATTTGTTAGTTTAGGAACTGCCTTCATTTGTAGTTCAAATTACCTAATGATTGCTTCAGTTTAAATACTGATAATTAATATAATTCATGTTGTTTTGTTTATAGATGCTGGTCTTTGGGTGTAGTAAGAATAAATATCCATCTCTGTCACTATCTTGCTGCTTGATTAAGGCTATAAATTAAACCATACACACCTGTGGCAAATTAAACTGCCCTCATTTTAAAAAACTGTAAACACATAATACAGCCCCTGAAGCAATTCAGCCTTATAATTTATCCCAGAAAAATCAGTTTTATAATTGTTCTATCTATGGATCAGTACAGAGCCTACTCGTTAAACATTTTGGAAATGCACAATTCTCTTGTATGCATCATAGTGTGGTAAAAAAAGTTTGTTCATGCCCTGAGGTTGGCTGCTATGTTAATGTGTTATCTTTTGGGCTCATTTTTCTGTTTTTTTTTGTTTGTTTTGTTTTGTTGTTGTTGTTGTTTGTTTGGGTTTGTTTTTTTTTAAAGGGACATTTAGATGGTCTTTAGAAGGCAAATTTCCTTCTTTATGTAAAAGTTAGAAGAAAAGGATGTTTTGCAAATAAAGTAAAACTAAAAATACAACTGTGAAACATTCCTGTTAAAATATTACTTCCAAAATGAAAAGTAGTTCCCCCAATATGATATTACATTAATTGCACCTATTCTGATCATTTTTAGAATTTACTTTAAATTTTTCATCTTAGAGTCTTCTTCTATACGCCTTATCTTCTTCACTTGGTATGGCTCCATAGCAGTTCTATTGCAATAATGTTTTCTTATACTTGGTATGCAGTGTACAAAGGTGTTCCTTAAGTGGCTTGGTTGGGGTTTTTATATATATATATATATATATATATATATATACACACACACACACACTATTTTAATCCAGTTAATATTTCAAAGAAAATAACTGTTTACACACTACAGTTTTTAAAAGAATACCTGTGTAACTGAAGCAATGTATACCTCAGCGGTTTAACTCGAATCACAGGAAAAACCTTGTATTGTTGAAGTAATATGTATTTTAATTAGTTGAAGGCTTGAGAAAATGTGTTAGGATAATGAATGAATGAAACATCCTCTACAGTAGAGTAGTTTCATAACTTACTACCAGCACTACTGTGAGCACAGAAAGGAGAAGAGTCATGAGAGACTTCTGTTTCTTACAGTTGAAAGATTTATGGAAGCACCAGTCTCGATTGATTATGATAGCAGCCTTGTTAGACCTGGAGAGCCCATCTCCCTCCCCCCTTCTTTCTCAAACATTGAAGGATTCAGCAGCAATACAGGTCAAAAACAATCAGGGTTAAGTAATAATTCCAATTTGGAAGTCCAGGGAAATCTTAAAAGCCAGTTGTGGGCTAATATTTTAAGTATATGTGCTTATTTTAATCATAAGGAACAATTCCATGAAGCAAGAAAAAGTTCAGTGGAAAGAGAGATTAAGCTAATTTGTAGGTTAAGGGGGGAAAAAAAAAAAAAGAGCCTCAACTTTTAAAAATAATTTTTTTACAAATTGCGTTCATAACAGATCTTATTAAGAGTAGAGGAATAAAATACTTAAAGCACAACACTTGAATGACCAAACATTGCTCTAACTTGCCCAAGCCAGTTGAAATCAGCAGTGTAGAATTTTTTTCACTGACAATTAAGTAGTTTAGTCAGTTTTCCTTTCTGTTCTTAACCAGGATTATAGAAAATAAATATTCATTATCAAATTTTCCTTTTAGATAAACGAATTGGTGGATGCCCGTGATGTCAGCATTGGAGCCTGGTTTGAAGCTCATATAGAAAATGTTACTCGAGCAACAAAAGGACATAAGAATGGTAAAGCTCAAGTAAAGAGTGGCAATTCTTACAAAAGGACTAATGGAAACTTAAGTCAAGATCATTCTAGAGAGAATGCAAATTATTTGGACAGTACACCATCCACATCTTACTCAGACTGCATGGACACTGATGAAGAAGCTATTTATCATATCAAGTATGATGAGTAAGTGCTTCTGATATTATTCTGAGGACATCCTATGTTATGATTTGGTGTGTAAAAACAAAGAATTTTGTTGAAGAAACTTGGAATCAAAGAGAGCAAGTTCAATATTGCAACCAAGGAAGGAAATATTAAAAAGCCATAATGTCTTTCAGTCAGATATAATGAATATCCTGAGATTAATGAGGGGTTTTTTTTTTCTTTTATTCACAAGTTCCTGTGAAGTATTAACTTTATCTTGACTTTATGCAACTCAGAATCCCTGTCTCTAAGGAAAAGAAACTATGCATTGGATTTTTCTGTACTTGTTTTTCTATGTAAAATATAAGTTAATATTTTCTTTAAAAACTACTCTGCTCATATTCAGTTCCTTCCATTGAAGTCTAAACAAGCATTTCATGGGAGCAAATTCTGGTGCTTGAATTGTTTAAATTTTGTTTTAAAAGTAATATTTATGCATGAGATGACAGGTCTGCATTTCATGTAGAAGTTTCTTGTAGAGAATCTGGTGACTAGGAACATAAAATCAGTTCTGAGTTGGAGTGAGGGTACAAAGGGATTTTTTTATTTTTTAAATCTGTGGTACAAGCAAATTTCAGAACCTACGACAGATGTGCTAGAGGAGAGGCTTTGTGCCATAAACTCAGTGGGATTTGCAGGGATTTCTCATCACCTGCTTTTGCACTGATGCATTCACATAAATTGGATCCTAGTTTTTTAATGATGCCTTAATTTGCTGAAGCAGCTGACTAAGCTTCTAAACCAATGGCATCAATGAGAATTTTTTATTACAGAGAACAACAAAAATATCGCACTTTGGCATGTGAGATTAAAGGTAAAGGAACATACGTTTACTTTACATGGAAGCATATTCAGTATTAGTCTTATTGAGGATAAATTCAATTCAAGTTTTCAAAATATTTTTTTAAGTATCGATTTCAAATTTTGTTGTTTTTAATAATTACAATTTAAACCGGTTTTGCTAGGGGGAAAAAAACAAGAATGTTGAAGACTTAAGCTAAACATCTTTTAGTTGCTCTTGGCAATACTAGATACAACTTTTCTTTATATACTTACCTTGGAGGACAATATAGCTTTTGTCTGACCGTGGAGGTCAAAGGCAGTTTTATATCTGCAACCATCAATTTTTTATCTGCAGATATGTTTGTCCACACACACAAAAAAATAGATAGCTACAGTGTTGAAAGCAAAAATTTACTTAAAAAATTATTGAAATACTTACATTCAGAACTTTCTTACAACTTTAGTCACCCACTATCATTACAGTTGGACTAGATGATCATTGCAGGTCCCCTTCAACTGAACTATTCTAAAAAAAAAAAAATTGTCTCTAAAATGATAGATATGCATCATGGTATGCTTTCAAAGACCTGGTTCTAAGACTGGTTCATTGTGTAGCATCACAGAAGTATTTAATTGAGCAAAGGGCAAAAATTTGAGAGAGTGTGTTTGTAATTATTAGAGTTAAATTCCTCTTTTGTAGGTAGCGTCATTTTATGCGAGTTAGAGATATGAGGGAGAAGCCACCTGTGAAGTAGAAAGTATCGTCAGGCTGATCTGACTTGCATAGGTGTAGCTATGCTTACTTACAAAAATGTCAATTTTACTTCATGGATACCTTAAGATCTAGCATTTCCAGTAGATGCAGACAGTCACCTTAGTCTTCCTATAACACGATCTGTCACAAGTTTGTGTTCTTAGCCAGTGACTATCTTATTGGGTGTATTAGGTTTGCATGGCAAGGTTTTGGGAGCAGGGGGTCTACAGGGGTGTGGATTCTGTGAGAAGCTTCGCCTATGTCCGATAGAGCCAATGCCAGCCAGCTCCAAGATGGACCCTCCACTGACCAAGGCCGAGACAATCAGCAACAGTGGTAGCGCCTCTGTGATAACATATTTAAGA